>JAGFZM010006626.1:30403-64376 GCA_017657215.1 Limnothrissa miodon | reverse complement strand
CAATGATCAAGGGGTTTATTTGTCATATACACTGAAATACTAATGCATGCATAAGACATGTACTTAAATTGAATAAACTAAAGGTTTAGATAATGAATGATACAAGATTACTAAGGTTTGCTTAGTCTGTTTGTGTCCAGCACCTTCCAAAGACTGTGGCTGCTTTGAAGTCGGATGGTGCGTATGGGATAGGCTATCCTTAGTTATGAAGATGGCATTCCTTGGCCCAGCCATGAGTATACTGTAGCCTGCAGCAAAGACCACCGTGTGAACGGTAGGTAGATCTGCCTTCCACCAAACCTGGTCATCGGAACATAGTCGTCTGCACAGCCCCCACTGTAACCATGGCTAAAGCAATGCATCCGAACCCCCCCCACCATGTCTCACTGTAAATTTCAATTCAAAGCCTTGGGCTGGTCTCCACTTAATCACAGCAAGCAAAAAAAAACCCTCTGCTGCTCCCTCTTCTCTGAATTTGAGTGCCACTAACTCAACATGCAGCATGAGTCTTAAAGCTATGATATGCGTTTCTGAAAATCACTTGAGCCTCTGAGACAGATTTGAAAAAAACATCCCGCCCCCCCCCAAAACCAAATACCCCACCTCAGTGTACAATGATTACTCCCCCCTAGCTGCTAAGCTAATCACGGGGGAGTAATCGGAAATGGAGGAGGAGGGGATGATGTGGGAGGTGGCGGGATGACAAGGAGCAGGGGAGACGAGGGGATTGGGAGAGTAGGAGCCAATATTGGTCAATTTCTATGCTGGATTACGGCTGATAGACTGAATGGATTTTTTTCGTTCTTTTGATTATTCATATTGTACCATAATCACAATATAAACGAAGTTGATAATCACAAATATTCAAAGCCGTAGACCATAGCTTTAAATGGCATATTTTTTCCTTTATTTACCCTTCTTACAGAGAGTTATGCGGGTATGCATGTAGCGGTCCTACTTCGTGTCCACTGGACCATATTCCAACCAACCTCCTGTAATTCATAACCCCCCTTGACGTCAGGAACATGTCCTATTGCATTCAAGCAGGCATTGGCAACACCTCTACTCAAAAAAAAAAAAACTTTCCTCGCTCCCACTCAAATTGAGAACTATCGGACGGTCCATCTCTCTCTGTTTGAATCTAAGACCATTGAAATGGCATTCAGCAAACAGGTGACAGAATTCCTTCCCTGAAACACCCTACTGTCCACTGACCATCACAGCATTGCTGCAACCTCTATGCAGAACACATATGATAGAAGATATGACAATAGAGTCTGGTTTGCACTTTAATTATTATTATTCTTCATATGGTAGCCTACTACTCAATTTAAATATGACAGGTTTATCTAGATTAGTTACCTTGATGCCATGCTTTTTAATATCAACAGTATTTAGAGTAATGATGTAAAAATTCACCAGCATTTCCAAATAGAACAATTTATTATACAAGGTAAAATTTGGTCTCGAAAAAGCGGGGTCATCTTATATTGGAACCAATATTGTAACTTTCTTTTTGCACCTCCCAAATCAATAAAGAAGTGAAGAAAGACTCACAGGGAGATGAAGTTTTTTTGCACCAGGAAACCCGACACTCCACAAAGGTGCCAGAGCACATGATGATGGGCCCAGTCCAACAGGACATCCAACACCTGGTGCCAGTGGTGCTTCCAGGTGGCCGAGAAGCGGGGTGTACCATCACCAAGGCGACTGAGGCTCCACGGCCGGTGAGTCAGTGCAGTCACCACCTCTGGGTCTGCCTGCCGCATCTGGGTCACAACAGGAAGATGTGTATTACACTGGTGACATACACTCATTAAATATATTAAACCAAAAATTCCATTGACTAGTCACGCCAAACTTAAATCCTTAATCTTAGCACATTGTCTTCATTGAAAACTATACTTCTTGAAAATGCAAGACTACCGATGAGACATTAGCTCATCTTCATGTAATTATTATTATAACCGTTTACCCTGTAGATGACTTTTGGCTCAAATGAGCAGACGATACTAGTATTGTACAGGACTGGATGTTTCTTGTACAAGTCCTTAAAGGTGGCTGCTGCCTGAAAAACAAGAGTCAAGAGAGAGTCAGATGTGTGCCTTGTCTACCCGTTTTAATTTGTTTTACAAAGGAAGGTCCATATATTCTATAGAACAAAGTACAAATAACTCAGAAAGATAGACTTAGACAGGTAACTCTTCTAGTGTGTTTTTCAAATCTAAAATTTGGATGAATTATATTTTGCTCAAGCATGCTGTGGCCCAATGACCAAGCATCAGTGATGCCCATCATTGCTGTAGTAGCCTACCTCGTCTGGATGACCTTTGACATCAAAGTAGATGGTCATCTTATGTTTAATACACTCTTCTACAGCCTCTTGCAGTGTGGGCACCCTCTCACCTCGGAAGCGGTCTCTGGACATTTATAAAAGTCACTTAATGTCATATTCACTGTTACTTACTTGAAATACTTAGTTCTCGATTATGAAAAAAAGCTAAAAATGAATAGGTTATATTATTTTAACATTCAATCTTTTTACTGGAACAGTATAGTAATTTCTACGGTATCCACCCCTCCACCATCAATAGTGTGCTATTTCTCTGGATGGGATGTCTAATAGGGTGCCCTGTTTCCTTTCTAAGGGTACGTTCACACTAAGCGTCTTTTTTTGACAAAAGAAGTTGTGCAGACCGTTTTTTTCACGTGTAAAAAAAAATCTGCCAGCGTTTTTCCAAAAAAGCAGCCGGAAGCGTCTTTTGTGATAG
The DNA here is from genome assembly GCA_017657215.1 of Limnothrissa miodon. Taxonomy (NCBI): domain Eukaryota; kingdom Metazoa; phylum Chordata; class Actinopteri; order Clupeiformes; family Clupeidae; genus Limnothrissa; species Limnothrissa miodon. The sequence continues at coordinate 61,605 of JAGFZM010006626.1, read as the reverse complement.
TAACGTTACGTCGCGGATACAAAGTACAAAGCCGGTAGAAAGTAGCCTACAACGGATACAAAATGTCGTGGAAGAGAAAATTGGCGTTAGCTATTGCTTTGATGTTTGACTTGGAGGAAAATGTTCATTTATCAGAAACAAGAACTACGAGTCTCTCCACCGGTACCTTCTCCATTTTTTGTTGTTGTCATGGGAAACCACAGGTCTCATTAAAACGCTTGTGATTGGTCAGCTGTAAAAAAGACAGCTTGACGTAAGGCGTTTATCCGCCAGAAGTTGAACATTTCTCAACTTCGAGCTGCAGAAAAAAGACGGTTGCGGTCGCGTTTTAAAAGAAGCCGGCAACTTTTTTGAAAACACGGTCTACTCCATAGGTTATAATGTAAAACAGACGCCGGCAGCTCAGAAAAAGACGCTAAGTGTGAACGTACCCTAAGAAGTTACATCACCCTTCCAAGCATCATCATCCTACAGCAAGTACAGTTTTTCTTCATATCATCTAGCTTAATTTCTTCCTTTGTTCCTTTTTGACTGATTCAGTCTTCATTGCAAACTGTGTTCCCTCAGCAATCTCCACCCTCCACCCTCTCTACTTTTTGTGCTGCTGCTATACCTGAGGCGGTGCTTGGCTGCAGCATCAAGTTTGTTGATTTCTGAGAAGCGTAGCTTGCTCAAGGGTCCTGACCCATTGGTGGTCCGATCCACTGTCTCGTCATGCATCAGAACAGGCACCCCATCAGCAGTGAACTCCAGGTCTAGCTCCACGCCTGTGGCTCCATTCTCACTAGCCTAGGGGTGGCAGAAAAGCATGTGAAGAGGAAGAGAAACTGGCATGGCAAGACATAAAAAACAGGATCTAGCACTCATGTAAGACCACAATTCAAAGGACATTCAGTCAACATAGAACTTAAAACTGCCCAAAATGATACTGCTTTATGGTCCATGTTACAGAACACACACCCATCATTTATTATTTATAAATCACACAGACATTGGCACCTATCACTGACATTTCAGACGAATTGCTAAGGAAGGTGAATGATATATTGAAGTCAGATCAAGCCAATCTAATTGAAAGTTATAGCAGGAATGTCACTTAATGGTGACACTATAGCATAATGGATATGTAAGACGCCTTTTCGCCATATTGCAGTGATACTTGACTGTTAAACGTAGCCTTTAAATTATCATCACCTAACACAAAAGGGAAAACAAAATCGGCATGCACACATTTTGCGAAAAAAAAATGTAACATTAACAAACCTCACGAATAGCCGCTATGGTGTTTTCTGGAGCATCGTGACCGCCACCACGATGGGCAATGACAGATATCGCACCGGCGGTCTTTCCAGGCCGCAGTACCTGTCGTGCTCGACTCGCTGGGACTTGTGGAAATCGAAACATCACAAGGAAAAAGTAAAGTGATGTAGTTACGACCGTAGACCATAGCGCGCTCCTAGTTCCGAGAAGAAGCACGATAAACACTGCCGACAGGCAAGTGACACCGTCTCCAATTTGCAGCATTTTGTAATACGAATTCAGGTGCTAGCTACAGCTAACGTTAAGGTGTTCTTGGATGCACAGTATCTAACGTTTCCCATTCAGTTGTAAGGGAGACGATCTGGCAGTGGGCTAGGCTAGGAGGTAAAATAAAAAACAGACAGCCTTGGGTACACACAATACATTTCACCCAAGCCTCGCGAAAACGGGCTAGGGCGTACGACACAACACGTACAGGGCACTCTTCATATCCACTCTTGCCAAATGATATGTGCCACAGGCAACCAAACTGATCCTGAGTAGGCTACTAGATGTGCATTTCATGCCAATATCCGGTTTAATCAATTGCTAAATAAGAGTCCCTGTGCTGTAGAAACAGTTTAATAAAATGTCTAACGTTTGGTCTAAAGTTTAGACCAAGGTCTAAAGCTTAGACCAAAGAGCAGATTATGAGGTAGCGATCGATGTCCAACCATTTGTGTACAAGAAAGAGAAGTCACGTAGGCTATAGTAGAACGAGTTTCTTAGGTTGTAAACCCCCTTGTGAAATAAATACTGGATTGAATTAACTGACAAAATATGCCAAATAATACCAGTAAGGGAGATGTCCAAAATATTTTATAATTATATTTAATAATTGTCAACCATTTACCAGCAACTAGCCTACCACAAAGGGTTGTTTTACGGACAAGTGTAGGGTACATTTAATTAACCACATAGCATCTCAATTATATTTTACTGCTTCAGTTCATACTGCTTCTGTTTATTTCTGAGTGCAGAAAAAAGGGGAACAATTTGCAGGTAGAAACTGTACTTCCAATCGCTAGAGGGCAGCATTACTCTTGTGGTGCACATGAAAAGGGAGGAAAAATCCAAGCGCTTAGGCGCATGTGCATATACAAAGGTCATGTCGGATGTTACATTGGAAGAAGTTGTTTATGGCCAGTCAGACCTGTCAAAATGGTAAGGTAACTTAATTAAATCCTCTAAAAGTATATATGTAACCGTTGTATGTTGTATGCACTGGTGACCGCGATGCTGTCAAGTGAAATAATAGTCTTTAGAACTACTCCTGTAAGGTTAACATTATTGTCATGTTTGTACTCCTTTACAGCTTAAATCAATTTTCTCTCCTGTATTTCAATATCGGGGATACATTCATTTCTCTAAAAGAAGTTGCATCAGTCAAGTCCACTGTTGGATCCCAAGGCACTCGTATGCAGGATTGTTCTCGAAATCAAGGTTTCCATTCGTGTACAGAGCATCTCTACTCTTCCAGCATCAGACTGTTTCCTACTCTGCAGATGTAACTTCTCAGAAATATGACTTGATTTATGCATTACCGACCATAACAATTTTACGAGCGCTGTCCAGACTTAAAATAATTCAAACTGGAATCACCACAGTCATGCTTCCCCCAGTGTACTACTACTTCCTCCAAGGAGAACTTTCCTCGTCCGTTGTGTACTACAGCACTGGTATTGCAGCGTTTGCCGCCGTCATGCTTTACTCTGTCAGTCACTTTGCCACACGAGTCGTAGGAAGAATGTACTTGGACTCCTCCGGGACAACGCTCAAGGTGTCGCATCTGACGTTCTGGGGGCGTCGCAATGACCTGTACATGCCAGTGAACGATGTGATGACTTTTGGAGATGTTGGCGACTCTCCAAAAGAAGCAATTTTTTACTTAAAGCGATACAGTACCAAGGACGTTATGTATTACTCCACCCGTCTTGGACGTGTGGTTGATAAGAGCGGCTTTGAGAGAGTTTTTGGCGCTTAAACCTAAGTTTTGTGTAGATATCTTCAACTCAATTTTGTCAAGACAGGAAATAGCAAAACATGTATAGGTGATCAATGAGTTCATTCGTCGCCTACTTTGGCGCGCACACACACACACACACACACACACACACACATCCGTAGTAATAATACTTTGTATTATGCCATAGTTTTTCCAAACTTCCTTGATTCAGACACAACATTAAAAAGTTCAAAATTGTTTGTGTGAGGTCCAGATAATTTTTGTTGTTGAATAATTTTGGACCAACCGCAATTGTTGCCTACAATAAAAAGTATGGTTTCTGTTGAAGGTATGATGTACTGTGCATTTTATGTCTTGATTGTTCTTTACTTTTTCTACGTTCTATTTCAGACTGTAACATAATGTAAACATTACAAGGCTAGATTTAGCAGTGTGAATTGATATTTCTTATATAAGTCATGTGATAACAAAAGCATCACAGCATATTTGTCTCTCATTGATGTGCTACTGTGTGCAATGTAGGATCCTAATGATCCCTATCAGTGTACTTCTCTGCTTTCCGTGATGTCATGTCTTTTCCAGCTATTTACTTCACGTCAGCCAAAGTGTCATTGAAGATACTCAGGAAGAGTTCTGCGTGGTGCTCTCTGAAGATCAGGGCAGGTCGAAATCGGATAGACTGGTTGCCACAGCCTCCAAATACAATACCTGAGTAAAACCAAAAGAGGCAAGTAAGACCTCTCAATAGGACGCATGTATTATTTGAATGCTACACGGTTGCATCCCCATGCTGCTTGTTTGGGCACTTATGTATGGTTCATCATACCCTTGTTTCTAGCATTGAGGATAAGCTTGTTCCGTGTGTCTTCATCTTTGACATCAATGGCACAGAATGTCCCCAGTCCTCTGGCCCTACTGAGAAGATCAGGATAACGATCCTAAACGAAAGGTAGAAAAAAAACTCTGATTCATAAGTGTCAGTATAACGGGGAGCAAGCAGGCAAGGGATTGTATGGAAATGATGCAATAAGGGCTTGACTGCCAGCATTGGAAACCTTCATGCCAGTTGGCTATATTGGTCAAGATGCTTTTTAATCTGTTTGGCGACTTTGACATAATATTATGTGGACCACTTTGAAAGATCCTAAAACAAGTGGAGACTCACCTAGGCCTTAAGTCAATTTTATATTTTGTGGAACCTTTATACCTGTGTATGTTCGAAATAGTTCCTTCCTGAAGCCTACCTGTAGGTCATACAAGCCATTGAGCAGGATGTGAACCGTTTGCTTCACCTGGTCCAAAAGATTCTCTGTCCGTTTCACTTTCAGCACCTCCGACAGGAACATGTTCCTGGTTGACGTCTCGACAGGATATGCCACAAGGTAATCCTGGACTTTGTGTTATCTCCCACTCCACACAGACACATTTTATAGTTATGTGAAGTATATAAATGCCAAGATAAAAAGCAGAGTCTGAACTTTCTTGGTGATGGCTCACAGCTTCCTGAAGAAGTCCTGAAGATGTATAGTTGTCTCCTCCTTCAGCTTGGATAGGTTCGATCATAATGCCTGTGACTGGCTTGCCTTTTTTCTCCCATTTAGCTATAAGGTCCTCCACCTAGTAACGCCGAAAATGTAAAAAAAAATACTGCTTATCTTATCATCCATGAAATATGTACCAACAGGGACAGCAGCAGTGAGCCACTGGACAATCTACAACTTGATTAGACTGCATTGATATTGAGAAACATCTATATACTTTAACAAAATATTGATTCATTCATGCAGACCTAAATTCATAATTACAGTATATTTGTATATAAAAATCTGCATTTTGTTGCTGTTGCCATGTTCTTTCTTTTTTGGGGTGAGAACTTCACTTCTTCTAGGCATCTCTTCTCTTCCTGTGCATTCTCTTGCTCGTACTGGGCCAGTGGATAGCGCAGTTTGGGAAATGGGGCAATGGACCAGTCCAAGGCAGGCACATCTATCTTCTGAATGGCCTTTGTGTGTGTGGTGGACAGACAACCTGTGGCACAGATCAATAAAGGACACGGGGACTAATGGAGCAGCCAGTCTCCGGTTAAAAGACCTTAACTGGACCTTGAGTCAACTGAAAGTGATTGCATTGATCTGAAAGCCAGATTGCATACCAGAAATTACATAACACTAGCAGTGGATATAAAAATAACATATACAATACAGTGGTATATACTCTAAGTGTTTTTTTCCATGATATATAATGAGGTATAACTGTCTTGTGGTAGGATTAATGGCTGGTGTAGTTGAAGAATATGTGCATGTTTACCCTGGGTTCTGCCATGGAATCCCCCCATAAAGGATAGAATGCGGAGCTCAGGACAACCAGGAGCCTTTAGGGAAGAGCACAGGGTAGTTCCAGTACAGAATATATGGAAACTGAGAAAATCTATCATAAGGTAACAATATATGTGTAACCTTGTTAATGATACTGGTTGACGACTCTTCAGAAGTTGGGTTACTGTGGCCTCTTTGTTTGGTCTGATGACATGTTGGTTAGATGAATAGGATCAGTTGTACACACATACAGGTCAACAGCACTCCCGACAACATGTTTGCTCTACTGTAGTGGCTTTTACAGATTACAGAATTTGACTCACTTTGTACCATATGAAAATGGCTTTGTATGTATTTTCATTGGCGCAGGAGCCACAAGCCATCGTCTGCACCGATTTGAGACCCTTTGGGGCCACCTGATGAGGAAATGGAAACCTATGATCAGCTAACAGATGTGAAGACAAGCATGTAGTCTGTCATACCCGGAGCAGGACGATTAACAAAAGAACTCTATGATAGATCATATAATATCATTTTGTTAACTTCTTTTGTTAGATTAGATCAGATTCAACATAACACATGGATAATTACAGCGTGACAAAATGTGATCATCTCATCCCATAAGACTGGTGGAGAATGCATTAGAGATGAAAATGACAAAAGACTGTTTTAGTTAAGAGAACAGGGATGATGTGATCTTGCGTAAATAGGGCAGGTATGTGAGTCCAGCCTGTTTATTTTCCTGTGATGAATGTAACCAACCACTCTCAGAGCCCCCTCCTCTTGGCTCTTCTCCAGTCGAGGAGGCTTGTCACAGAAAAACAGGAACACAGAACCAGGGTAAACTGGACAGCGGTAGATGATTAAAGATTTTTTTTTTTTAATAAACCAGGCTTCCCCCCCATTCATTTTCATACAGTAATTTCCTGAGAATAGGACGCACCATGTATAGACCTCAGGTCAGGGTTTTGTGCAGAGAAAAAAAAACGACTATGTACCGAACTGTGGCTGAATCACAATCAGATCATAAGCTCATGACAAAGTGGAAGATGCAATCCTGTATAGCCTTCACATTTGTATTAACCTTGTAAATTTAAATTTGCTAAATGAATGTATTAGTCTCTTATAGGGAATATGCTCTGAGTTTGTGACTGGAGAAATTAGGTTATATGAGTGTTTTTGGTTGCATTATGCATTACACAAACCACTGATATAGTTTTGTATTAGTCCTGTGCCTTTGTGCGCTTTTAGATATTTTGTGATGGAGAGAAAGCTGACAGAAAGCAAGCAAGTATCTATGCATGCTCCACTCACTCTTGTGCAGAAAGTGGCCAGCTTCTTAATACACATCAGCAGTGTTTGCACATGCATACACAAATTCTTTCCATCCCATACTAATGGTAGTTAACAACATGTAACAACAAAACCAAATTCACCGCCCTTTGTGCATCACACTGACAGTATGAACAGTGCTGCACAATATTGGTCTTTCTCACCTTGTACTGAGACCCAGGCCCTGGAGTGCCGGGCTAGGAGTCAGCGACAGACGACAGGCCATCTTCCAATGCTGCAGCAGAGGTGTAGTGATGGATTAGTTATACACAAGGGTGGTGTCTTTAATTATCCACTGCAGCTGCATAGTGTCTTGATGATCTTGAGTCTGCTGATTGTGAGCAGACCTATTTTTATTATGTATTTTTTCCAGGATTCCTTAGACTCTCTTGACATCTCTTGGACATATATCTTAACATTTCATTCTGTTCAGTAACAGTGCCATGATATTTTGAATACCTCTGAGAGTGACTTACAGCTTTGTGAAATCCAGTCCACTTATTCTAGTCAAGATGGTCTATATAGGGGTCTGCTATATATGTCACCCTGAGAGCTTTTAAATCCTCGATGAGGGAGGTGTGGTAGGCTGAGCTAAAAGTTAACAGTCTTTCTGTCAATCTGGTTCAGGCAGGATTTTTCAAAATTGCTCTTTTAGATCTGTGAATCATTATTAATTATTCCAACCATGAGCAACAAAGGAAGACATTTATCCTGGGTCAATCCCTTTTCCATTGCACATATTTTTTGAACATCATTTGCAGTCATCAACTATTTGGCACCTCCCCATTTTTATTTCAGATGAGAAAAAGTCAAACTTCAGAGCACTCCCAGATTTCAGTTCCAACTGCTGACAATGTCTATCCTATGTTATTTTTTATCCACTTTACTTTGAAATAGTTGGCTTTTAGCCTGTTTTTTTTTTGTTTGGGATAATACCAGAAGGATTTACTAAATTCACTAAAACCTCTAGCATGGTAGCCTATGCACTGAATTTGTAAGGAAGCATAAAAGCCTTGTACTATAGTAGCCTATATTGCACTTTCTTGATGCTATTGTCTTTTTCTACGTTCTCTGAATTCTTCTCTTTTTTTACACAACAAGGGCCATATGAAACAAACACCCTGTCCTGACTGGAACAAAAAATGATTCCGCTTTTCTGATGAGCTGATTTTGATGCACATTTTGCGATGACTTAAAATTAAAGGTGCCACAAATTTAGTTGACACTTCAGTCAACGAAAGTGTTGTAAGTGCAAGAATGTAAAGGATGTTAACACTGATCGCTTGCATCAATATCAATGTATGGTTGTCAAAGTAAAAAATGTAAGCTAATTTGAAAAGAACCAGTTGTGCATGTTAACCATAAATGTGGAATAGTGCACGTGACCTTAAACTAGCATCTGATTCGCTAGGCCTTAATTTAAAAATGTGCACGCTACCGCTTCAGCAGCTACGGAAGTTGCGTTACCGTCCTTGATGGTGGGTCTGTCTTGAAAACAGCTCCTGGTACAGATGGATTTGTAAGTGTGACTTCATAACCGTTATGTTAGTCCAGGGAAGTGGCGTATTTATTTTCCTGTTGGGTAAAGTTAGCTATTTGAAATGAAGAGTTCACAGGCAAGCTTGTGGAGAGACAAGCCTGTTTTAGCATCTTAGCAAAAAACTGCTAGGATGGTCTTCTAGAACGGTGACCTTCGTTGGTTCGTTGTTAAATTCGATGTGTTTTAACGTAGTTTGTGGGCCTTGGGGAAATGCTCGGTATGCTAAAGATAAAGAATGTGGTATAACTACGTTTTGATGTTGGTGTAAACTTCTCGTAAACGTTTAGAGGAAAGTTTGTTTTAAATTTGGGGCAATTCCTCAATGTTCTCTTGATGTAACATATTGCTTGTGAGATTCATTTTAACTTTTCTATCGCGCTGATATTCTTGGGAAGTAGGCCTAATTCAGAGTAGAAATCTAATCCGTAGAGTCAATATGGTTCAATCATAGACTATGGGTCTAACCGCTTTAAAAAGGAAGGCACAGGAGGTGGCGCTGTTACACAACTTTTTCATTGTATTTTACCTTTTCTTATATTTCACCTCCAAACAAGTGAGACAATCGACATTGACATTTCTTTCAATACCAGTTGACAAACTACTGCCTTTTGCGTTAGTAAAAGAAACCTTTCTTATTTACTGAAGGGTTTACAACTGATTGAGGGAAGACCTGGTCTAGACGACTTGATGACTGCTCCTGATTGGATTTACTGGTAAGTGTCTTGACTAACAGGTCTAAGCCCCGTCCACACACGTCGCTACTCACTGAGCGATAAAAGTCAGTAGAATGTCATTGTGTTTCAGCGATGGAACGCCTGGACAGGCGAGGAGAGTACAAGCGATGCGATGTGGGCGGATTCCGAGATTAAATTATTTTAACTTTTGCGCGATGCGAGTAAGCGATTACCAATCAGAATTCGGGACGCAGATTATTGACGGGTGAAATGAACAAAGCGTCCTATGAGCACGGGCGTTCGAAAACCGTTAAAAGTGTCTCTGCGAGGAGTGAGTGAGCGAGTAGCGAGTAACTAGTAGCGACGTGTGAGGACGGGGCTTTATCTTATTGGTCAGGGGCAAAAGCATCAGTATTGCCAGACCTGTCTGGTGGTATGCTGGTGCTTGCCCAGACAGACCTAGATTATAACAGAGGCTGTAAAGAGATGGCCTCTGGCAGTTGCAGGTGTGAGCATGTATACAGCTGTTTGATGCTCATGTATGATACTGCAGACATGACCTTGTTTTAGATAATCTTGATGGTTCTACTTTTGTAAAGGTTTAGCACTAATTAACTTTACTCTTTTTTTCCCTCCCCTTTTCCAGCTGCCTGCCAGACTAAGGTTCCATTGCGTAAATATATGTGTCTATGGTATATATTGACTGTTCTTTTGTGTGCTTCATTTCATAAATAAAGTTTTACTTGTATAATTGTTTATGTTGGTGTGTTTGTGGGAACCCTGACACTGAATGGTTTTTAATGATGTAGCAAGCAGCCACTTGAGGCAGCCAGACATGATTTAAACAGTAGCTTGTTTAAGTAGAATCCATACATTTCAGGTCCTGTCCAACACATCTTTACTGAGTCATATTGAAATATAATGTCAGCGAAATACAGTTTCTACTGGCAACGTGATGTCAAGGAGCAAATACTCTTTAACAGAAACCTATGGGACTTACAAAATGGCAAATAAAACAATGACTCTGTATTTTGCTATGGTACGTGGGTTGGAACATTCATCAACACCAATAACCACTCAGTGAGTTGCATATAATTAAAACAAATTTTATATGCAACTTGACACACAAATTGCCCAAAGCTAGCCATTTTGAAGCAGGCAGAAGTGATTCTACATTTCCCAAATAGCTGAGACAGGAGCAATCGTCAATATCGGTGTCCACTACTTTATTGCATGTTAGACAATCCGTGGAAGGGGCTCAAAGGTTTAAAAATCGAACTATACCTTCAACAGCACATCCTTTGCAATCAAAAGCTTGTCCTCTCAGCCATACATGCACCAATACCCCCCTATATATAGAGACAGACTGGTCCCCTCTTCCTTCCACATGATCTCTGGCAGTTGGGTTGGCCCCTTTAGTTGTGGTTCTGACCAAGGTTTTTTCCTTACCTCTGTTGCTCTTGGGTGCTGCATTGTAATGTGTGGGTAATGCTAATGGGTGTAGCCACATGTAAAGTTTGCGCTCCCTGACTCTTTGAATGCAATTTTGGCACAAACGAAAAAGCTGGAATAACCAAAACAAGTGACAAACTAAAAGATGCAGGAAAAAAAATTAGGTGAACTTTAATTTTTAATGTTTTTTGGTTTAATTTCTTTGTGGTATTTTGATTTGTCATTTTTGTTTAATTTTTTAATTGAACTTTGGTACAAATTGATTCCATACAATAAAGTGTCATTATCATACTACAGTGTCCATTCACCACTTCATATTGCCTTTTTTTTGGAGGACATATTGTTAAAAGGTAATGGGGTTAAAGATATGTTAGATACGTTAAGTGCAGTATTTGTAGTTGGTTACTTTTCAAATCTGGTAATATAATGAAGTATGAACACTTGATACAGACTTACAGCTCACCATGGGGAACTTTGATGTTAGACCAAGTTATGACAACTGGCTTTCCTGGGGAGTGTAATCAGCTTATTGCTATCAGCTGTGGCTGTAAGCGCCTTGGCTACTGTCACAGGGCTGGTTGTAAATGGTACAAACCCACAGCTCTAAATCCTGTGCCCCATCAGCATAATTGCTGTGTAAACTGCTGCTGTGAATTGTACATTGTAAGGGACAATACTCTGTTTGCTCTAAGGCCTCAAATGGAACATAAGCTGAAATAAAAGAAGGAATATGTATTTGGCTTGTACGCAGAGTTTCATATGTACAGTATATCAAACATTTGTGTGAATTCACACATTGTGGAAATCTTTTTGGTCGTGTTGAAAAATATTGCTTTTCAGTCACCCTTTATTTAACTCTTCTCTCCTGTCATGGTGATCATTCCTTCCCTGAAGCACTGAGTTGGTTCTTTATCCCAAGATTACAGAAACTGAACAGTGTGGTTCCTCCCAATGATTAGATGCTGTGTCAGTCTACCTCTAAAGTGAGGAAAACTGCTAAAAGTCAACCTGTGAAAGCTGCTGGGCCATGTGTGCTGAGAGAATACAGCTAGATGACGTCCCAACTTATGTCTTCAACATCTCTCTGAGCACCACTCTACCGGTTTCAAGACCCCCACCTTCATTAATGCACAAAAAAAAAAATAGTCTCACAGACTATACTGTCCCAATGACTACCGCCCATCATACTGTTTTGAAGCTGCACTACTGCAGAATAAAAGGCCCTTCAGCGGATTGTGAGGATGGCTGCACTTCTAGAGCTTTTACAACACGCACTGTCTGGGCAGCCAAAAGTATTGTGAAGAACACAACACATTCATGCCATGCACTCCTCTTTTTCCTGGCATGAGAATATATCGCAGTATTACTGCCATCTAGAATGTGAAGGGGCTGTTTCTCTCAAGCAGTCATACTGTTGAAAGACAAAGCATGACATGCTGTATTCGCACAAAACTGATTGCACTCCTGCACTGCAACAGACTGTTGAACAATAAAACAAGAACATGCTGTATTCACACTGAACTGAAATGGATGTTGCACGTTTTTATGATGCTAAATGGCCTATTCAACCTCTACCTTAGTGTACTAAAGATATCAATCAGTATTCTGTTACAAGTCTACCTTGTTACCTTTTTATGTTGTCGATTTTAAATGCTCTACTTAAGTAGTAAGTAGCCTGTGTTTATACATAATATGTACACTAAATAAAGGCTGTGTCAAATGTTTGTTTTATTAGATATTTTAAATTTAGCACAAGATGATCCTTGGTATAACACTGTTTAACTATATACATAGTAGTATCAGACCTGGATGTGATACCTCTGCCGTAAATTATAACATATTTCAAACTCAAAAAGTAAAAGTCAGTTTTATTGTCAATTTCTTTACACGTAGACATACATCATCATCATCATCATCATCTTTACTTGTAGACACAAGGTCCATAGACATACATCTTATAAAAAAGAAAAAACAAAACAAAAACTAGACAGTACAACACAACACTTAAAGAAGACAGTCATACCAATGCTTCCATAGAAGAGACTGGTAGCGCAGAGCACTGACTGTCGGATTTGACAATGTTATTATCACGCTGTGGTGAGCTATCTACACGACACATAAACTTATACATTAGGTTTCTCATTAGTGCTTGAAATGACCACATTTGTGCATTGCAAAACATCTCACTAGCACTGCTGGACCTGGGTTTCTTTAGCAGGATCCTTAGCGAGTCGTTATAAGCAACCTTAAGTTTCTGCATGCTGTGCAGTGTACTGTGTCTCAGCACCTATGGAACCTCCTCACCAGGCTGTTGGCTCGGGCGTACAACATGCGGACCTGCCTGTGTGTGGTCTGTGATGCCTGAGCTGGTGTGTTATGTAGTGACCCAGATATTTAGTTTTTGAGCACCAATCTAACTTCTGTCCAGCCAAAAAAAAGTCTGGAAAGCTAAGATGTTTGTCTGCTTTGGTTCTACAGATTAGCACAACACTCTTTTTTGGATTGTATTTTACAGAATATTTTTTCCCATAATCTGTACAGGTGTTCAGCAACTGCTGAAGGCCAGCACTGCTTGGGGAAATGATAGCCAGATCATCAGCATACATAAAGTGATTGACTAGTCTGTTGCCAAAGGTACAGCCAGTCCTACAGTTATTTAAATTACTTGATAACTCATCCTTATACAGATTGAATAGGGCTGGTGAGAGAAGCCCACCCTGACGCACCCCATTTTTCACCCCAAAAGAGACAGAGATTGTGTTACCCCATTTTTACCTCCATTTGCTGGTTAGAGTACCAGTATGCTAGAATTCTAACTATACTGTCTGGGGTACCTCTTTGGGTTAGTTTGTCAAATAACACTGAATGAACTACTCTATCAAATGCCTTAGAGGCATCAATGAACCCCATAAACACTGTAGAGTTTTTCTTTATATATCCATGTGCTGCCTCCTTCAGGCCATATATACAGAGATCTGTTCCCAACCTAGCTTTAAAGCCAAACTGATTATCAGTTGTGTCTATGTACTGACTGAGACGAACAAGCAGGATTTTCTCTAGCACCTTAGAGACAACACTAGCTAAGGCTATTGGCCGGTAGTTGTCAATACTGCCAACCTTGCCAGTTTTGTCCTTAATCACAGGCACCAGAGTAACAGCTAGTAAGGAGTCAGGCAACAACCCATGGGTCATAAACCCTGTGAGACAGAGAGCTAACAATACAGCTACTTTCTGACTGGCATACTTAAGATGCTTATCTGTGATGTGATCAGAACCTCTAGCCTTGTTATCAGGCAGCTGGGATATAGCCTGCTGGACTTCAGTGACAGTAATTATCTCTCTCCTTCCAGAATCCAACAGCATTGTTGCACATCAGTTTTTCAGCCATAGATTTTGCTCATTCTCCTCACTTTTAGCAATATAGCGAATGGCATATTTATAACTGGCTATATGCCTGCTTAGCTTCTGCATGATACATCTTCACATACTTGTTCCAGCCTGGCTTAGGGGTATATGGCTTTACTCATGTGAATGTTCTAGTACCCTCATGTAAAGCACCCACAATACTCTCATACATTACACAAAGGTCTTTACAATGTGAACTGTTATTGCAATTAACATCTGCTATTGCAATCAACTGGACAAACAGTTGTTTAACGGTCCGTGTAACGCTTTGCAGTGCTTTGTTCCATTTGCAGAAAGTGAAAAATTGACTCAAAACTTGCATTATCAGTTTTTCAGGCTACTCAACAAATAGATAAATTAGGTTATTTTTTAATTGTATCGATTTCCGAATGTGATTCTTCAAACAATGAATACAATGAGCCAATATTCTAACTTTCCATTCCTGCATCATGTTTGGACGGAACCATTCACGGCGAGGGTGGGTATCCTGGTTCAGGTGGGACTGCTTGCCTTGGCCTATACGCTTATGCTTCATTATTTTCCCGTGAAATATACAAATAGAACAAAGCACTGCAAAGCGTTACACTGACCTTTAACCCTTAACAGAAAGTGGAAATCATTTTTCCTAACTCTAATTTCGACCACACTGATGTTGACATTTTAAAGCAATGACATAGGCCTATATTGTAATTGTTTTGAACTTCGTGTATGAATATAGCCTAATGTACATTCCTAGATCCTAGATCAGACAACAATCGAACACTTCTTTATGCAAACGCATGGGGGCTCAGCCAAGCAGTTGCTGCATTGACAGAGTGCGGAAGAGTAGCCTACAAGGGGGCGGAGTGTGGTAATTTGTCAACGGGAGGTTGAGTGAATCAGTGAATGGTTTTAATCGGTGAAAAAGCCTTCCACCAGGAGTGACGGACGACAACACATCCTTCACTGACAGAGGTACTGCGCTAAAACCTTTTAGGTTGGCTATGTCAATTTTATAACATCTAACTAAAGCTGTGTGTTAGTGGTTAGTTATATGACTTTCAGTGAAACAGCATAGCGGGTTAGCTATAAATGCTAAGTTAACGTTAGTATTGACGCAAACTGGTTTTGCTATTTGCCGAAAGCTAGATAACTTAACGTTAGCTGCGCGATGCATTTGAAAATTATTGTCCACGGCTCAAGTGTTTGACGTTTGTTACTGCTGTGGAAACCCAGGATTTAGTTACAGTGGTCGTATAAGCTGGTGAATTAACGATTTTTTGGCTTAGTATTTTGAGTTGCATTAAATTGTAACGGAATTGTGTCTAAATGCTCTTGTGTTTGCTAGCTAGCTTGCTAGTCTTTCTACTAGAAACCACTTTCGATAACCAAAGAACACTCTTTGCATCGAAAGCTAACTTAACATAACACAAGGATAACAAAATATCTAAATATTGTCAGCACACAGTGCTTCATCTGCTAAAATCGTCTTCATCTCGTCTTTGCGTGCCTTAAACAGTGTTGTGTATGTTTATAATTCTTGACTGTTGGTAACTTTAACCACATTTCCATGTGCTGTCCGTTAACGTTAATGTCACTTGCATTCTTTACTAACGTAATATTGTCGAGACTGCCAAATGCAACTGTTATCCTGCAGCCCAATTAAAAGAAATATCCTCTGTGCCACTGACATCTTACGTTATTTTCTAAATCATGGAGCTCCGCTTTTTTTAATCAGGTGTTACCCCTTCAAACCATGTTGGTATGTAAACGTGTAGAGCTAGCTTTATTTAGTTATAGTTTTATGCTCTGTGTTGTTCATTTAGTCTGTGTGTGTGTGTGTGTGTGTGTGTGTGTGTGTGTGTTATTTAGATCATGTTCATTATGTATTTATATCAGTCAATAGTATAGACTTGTGTTTAATGCTAGTTATGCACCCTCCTTATCATATATCTGACTCTCCTGTAACAAAGCAGTAGGCCTATTCTGTGCAAGATGTCTGAAGAAGCCTATCTTGTAAACAAGGCAAAGTATGCTTTTGAAGCTACTACATGTACTGATGTCTTGACAATTCCTGAATGAAACATGGATGCAGTGCAGTAATCTTAACATTGGCTTTGGCAAGCAGGGCATTTTTTTCAAAGACATGAGTGCTTTAATCAACATTGCCATTGTTGTGATTGCAAGAGCGACAAGAAGAAAATGCTTCTGTGCAACTTTGGCATCCAGACTTGTTAGCTAGGCCTACCTCTTGCTTTGAGCATTTTGCCGTGTGCAGCAGTGCCACCCCGAGAGCTCTCTGTGGCCATTGATTAATACTGATGGCTGCGTTTATCAATGAGACGGCCTTCCTCACCCACAGCAGCCGTAAGTGCTCTCCTGCCGTATTTCACTGCCAATGATCAGCCTTTCAAGGTGGAGGGCAAGATGCCAGCTCTATGCGGCCGAAGCAAGTGAGTAGGGAGACTGTAAGTGCATCCAGTGAGGCTGCCCTACATGTGAAATCCCCTACTGCCTTCCTTCTCAAAGGTCCCTCTATGTTGGCAGCTGTATGAAGTAGCTGGTTGAAGGCCAGATCATGACAAAGTATTCAGTTATTAAGTAATACCTGAGATTAATGTTTTGTTTTTTTTATGGTCTGCGTTTGCAGGTTGACTGCACCAGTGGAGGAGGCACCATGGTGCAAAAATATCAGTCCCCTGTAAGGGTCTACAAACAGCCCTTTGAGCTAGTAATGGCGGTAAGTGTTTTGATTGTCTATTCATTTACCATGTCTTTTTCTCTATCTATTAATTTGGCATTGTTTTTTGGCCTAAGTCTAAAAAATAGTCTAGTCAGTGGAACCAAACGTAACTATCAGCTAGCCTAAGTTTAAAAATGAGACCTTTTGCCTGTGCCGTTATTTCAGTAATGTTGTTTTCAAGAGAGCTGAAATGGACATTAATAAACTTTCGTTTGGGCAGAGATGAAGTGCAAGTGTTGTTCTATCATGAAAAAGTTTTCTACATTCATGTTGACATTAGTTATTAACCAGCGCATAACGAGTTAAACATATAACATAAACAACAGACTCTTTTCCTCTCTGTCCAATCGGCGATTAATATAAGGGTGGGCTCACTAGTTTGTCCAGAGTTAGTGGAAAAACACTGTAATTCAGTCAGGACAAAGTGGTGACTTCACAAGATGGGGACCAGGAGGTGGCTGTTTATCCTTCCACTTCAGGCAGGCACGGCACTGCATCCCACCTGCGGTTGCCCAAGCAACAGTGTTTATGCCTGGCTGGTGCTTTCTTTCCTTCCAATGCTTTGAGAGTTGAGAGGTGCCTGTTGGGATTTCCTATGCTGGGGCTTGTGGAACAGATTTGTGGGTGGCTGTCCGAAAACAAGTTTTCTCTTGAAATAGAGTTTTGAAAGCTCTTTGGTCAACTCATGCCAGGCTAGACAGAAATCATGGGCATTACACTGCAGTATACAACATTTTTTTTGGACAAAGAGCATGTTTGATAAGGTATCTGTTTTCCTCTCTCTCAGCTTGTAGCCTAAGAAAGTTCTGGAAATTGCTTTCATGCACCTAAGGTAGGTGCACTAAAATAGCTGTATTTGCTTGAGGGACCCTTCACGACTCCTGGGGTGCATAAGAAAGGGTCTTCTGTAAAGTAGGACATGGAAAAAAGAGGAGGAGAGAAGGCTGTGGGTGGTATCTCCATTGAAGCCAAACTCTTTACAGTGAGGGCCCATGATTTAGTATTTGTAGAAGTATTTCAGAAAGGCTTTGGAGTGTTGTGTACAGACAGAACCATTGTTACTTGTGATGCCGTAATTTTGAGGTGAATTTACTGGGTTTACTGGGGGTGGGGGTAGAGTAATGGGTGCCTACTTTTCATCCAAATCTCCTGAAAAAATCCAGGCCCATCCAGGTCTCCTGTTTACCCTTACCTTGCAAACCATTCTCCTTATTTGGGATTATCAGGTTTTTGTCTATTTATAAGTTAGATGCTCTTTTTAGAGAATTATTCATTTGTAGAGTTATTTATTTTACACTGATCTGATTTTACAGAAACCTAGAATGTTTTTGGTTTCACCTAACCCTTGGTTTTCCATCTTCTGTAAGATCAGATCAGTGTAAAATAAATAATTGAATAAACTTTCACCTAACCTTCGGTTGTAAACACCAGAGTGTTCTAAGCTGTCAGTGAGGTGAAGAACTGGGTGTTTACCTCACACCCTCTGCTTGTCTGTGCTCGCCAGGATCTGGAATGTGTCTCTCTGGTGCGCTGTTTGTACTTGGTGCATGAATTAATGTGCTTATGTTGCTGTTCTGGCAACCTTTGTTAACACACAGCAAGCTCCAACTGAATTTTTTGTTTAGCCTCAATGCCAGGAAGCCCAAGGAAAAGTTCTTTAGAGTCTCAACAGACCTCACTTAGCCTTTTGAGACTGTTCTTTGTATTAGTCTGAGGCTCCAAGAGGTTGTTGATTTCCTGTCCTCTGTCAACTGAGAGCCAGTTTGTTAAATGTCTTGTTTATTACAGTTGCTATTGTAGATGAAGCCTGCAGTGCCTCTGGTGTGAGTTTTGTTTCCTAGAAAAATAGCTATAGAAAAGGGAGGGCGGTGGGTATATTTCCAACAAATCATCTGTGATATTCCAAATGCTATGATGCTGGTGTATAGCTACAAGTTAATTGAATGTATGGTGTGGTTTGCGGTGTACGTGTGCCCCAGTATACAATAGAAGGTTGACACCAGCGTGTCTGTGATCGTCTGTGTTTTTTTAGCCCTGCAATAGGAAACGGTCATTTCCTCTTTCACATTTGTGTATAGCTTCTTGAGCACTTGCTGCAGCACAGCCCTGGAACAGGGGGCACTCCACCCAGTTGCTGCAGAACGCATCAGCACAAACGACATTCTTTCCCCATGACGACCCCAGTGGAACTTCCAGGAGTCTTCCCTGAGGAATGCAGCCTTCGTGAGAGAAGGTGGATGTGGGGAGAGGGATGGGGTGGAAGTGGCAGTGTCCGATAATGGAAGGCATGGGCAGCCAAGGCAAACTCCTCTGACCTGGATAGGCTGTCTGGTCAATGCTCTCAGCCTTCCTTCTCGCAATAACAGGAAATTGAGCCAAATGTGTTGTTAATATTACAGTAGAGCGCTGTTCCGGCCCAGAGTGGGGCTCTTGAAACAGTAGTTCCCCCTGGGGATTGGGGAGGAACAACGCTGACCAGCCCGCCTGCCTGCCCCTGTCATTGTTGTTTCAGGTTGGACGGGTGCCGTTTCTATGCTAAGCAACATCTCCAATTCCCCCCCCCCCCCCCCCCCCCCCCACCCACCCATAACACCCACCCCTACCACCACCACCACCCTCCTTTACTCTGGCAGCAGTGCCGCCGCATTAGTGCCATAAGCCTGCTTTGTCTGTTTAAATGAGTGCCTGTGTAATCTCTTGGGGACAAAGCTCCATTGGCTCCTGTGTTAATGCGGCCAGGGGACAGGATGTGCCCTGAACACACTTGTGCCATGCACATCAGGTCATCATCATCATCATCATCTGGAAATAAGGGATGGGCTGATTTTTAGTTAAATCCTTCTGTCCTCATACCCACTGCCCTCAGACACAGCATTCTGTGATGCCTCACAAGTATGTGAGGTGAAAAATGAGTATCGGAATGTGCTTGCTTGACTAACTTAAGGGCGCAGGAAATTGACACCTGCGACTGATTGAGCTTTTGCATATTTCCTGGGCTGAGTGTAGAGGGGCCTTCTTATGTACCAGGCCATATTTGGAGAAAAGACTCACATCGTTATGTTAGCTCTGTCTCTCTCACTCGTAAATTTCTCTCGTCAGCGATGCTGGGTCCATCTCGGCCTAATCACGGCTGAAGTAATCCTTTGAGTTGACCCTAGACCAAGACAGCCCTCTGAAATCCGTCCCTCAGCTGGACTTTCGTCACTTGTAAGGGGGCACACGGGCCATGGTGTGGTTCATGCCCTTTTTGAGCCTCCAATAGAAGATGACTGACGGCCAACATCCAACAGAATCATAATATTTTCAGTTACTGATCATAAACAAACCACTTCCACAATCCACAGAAAAAAATGGCTGGTATGTTTGTGTTGTAGTGTGTCTATGTAAACTATAGTCCTTTGCTGGGTTGTCTTAGCTGGAAGTGTTTGTTCTCTGTGACATGAACATTGTGCTTGGAAGAGTGTGTCCAGCCCTCAGGAGGGTGACAGCCTCAGTGGGCTGAGGGGTTCATTTATTGCACAAAGCTTTCCAATGTCAGCCATAACAACTGGCTTGTGCAGATAACATGACTGTAATTACAGCCTTCCGTAGCGTTGATGGAAATCTGATGTCATCGGAATCCAGCAGAGTGCATGCTACAGACCGCTCTGTCACTTCGACAAATTGTGCAGCACAAGATCTGCAATCAGATAATGAGATGGCAAATTAATGGGTGTGAATAAACCGAGGTGTCTTTAAAGAAGTGCCAAGTGCTGAGAATCTGGAATGCTGTTCCGAATCTAGTAACATTGCAACGATTTAATTTGCTGACTGGTCTGCCCAGTGATTGACCTAGTATTTGTAGCATTTAATATCCCAGAACCTATGAACAAACAAAGAAATAAATAAAACCATCTGTCACACCATTCCTTGTAGTTTACCTTATTTACAGCACACATCACGTGTGATGGCTTCTAGATAAGAATGGGGTAACCTGAAAAAAAGCATCCCGCCCCCATCACTGCTGTATGGAGTACAGTAGTCCTCCACCTGCTGTTTTTTTCACCCCTGGGAGCACAGCTGACAGCTTGCCTAATGCCAATATCTTCAACATTTTATTCATGAATGTGTGGCCTGCACCGAAGCCCACAGAGTTAATTAATTTATTATATCTAATAGGAAATGTCAGCCCGGGCTAAGTGAGACCAAGGAGACGTGCGTCAAAGCGGCGAGAGATGAGCTTCCATTGGGGATTTTCCACTGTGTCTCTAGGAGGGGTGATGACGTTCGTGGTTTGGGCGCATGTATTTACATAAGGTTCTGAGGGCCTGACTTTGCTTGAGCCCTATCTTCCCCACCCCCCTTTAGAGCCTTCCACGTCCCACAATGTACACTTTATCATAAACATAGTCACACGTTACATTTAGTGGGAGTGTGGATGCAGTACAGGATAACTGTAAGCCAGTTTTTTGAGCACTCCGATGGAGCTAACCATACACATGCACACACAGAAACACACAAGCGGTCCTCAGGTTTATATAGATCTGAACGATGAACGACACCGCATGTGGTTCAATATGCAGGTGTGAATTGCAGTATTTCTGGCAAATTATTGAAATATGAGGCTATGAGGCTAGCTCATCATGCAGCAAGCCTTCCCATGTGTGTCTCACACGTCGGAAATGCTCCGTTTCCCTTTAACCAATCAGTGAGCTTCATGCAAATGTATACCAGCGAAAGAGAGGGGGAGAAAGAGAGGCTCAGCACAGCTGATGGAGATGGGTAGGCCTTTCGTTAGCGATGACCAGGGGGCACAGATGCACTTAAAAAGGTACTGCAGTAGGCTATGTAATGATTGTGTAAGAGTTTTGGTGCAAACTGAAGACTGTTTACACAAATGAAGCATCTGTAGAGACTATAGAAGGCGTCAGAATAATAAAAAGTGTGCTGATGGTAATGTGTTGGTAGTAAACCCCTTTCTCGGGAGCTCAGGATCTTTCATCACATTTTTTTTCTTTGTACTGTGGCATCAAACCTGTGATGTGTACTGAACTGTGGGTACACTGTACAGTTGCAGATTTGACACACACACACACACACACACACACACACACACACACACATGCAGTGAGTTATTGAGGCAGTCAGCCAGAGCGATTCCCAATCATTCATACTCTCTTACCCTGTAAGTACCCCTTGCTGAGGCAAGCTTATTTTGCGGGTAGCAGGGACCGTCACAGGTCGGGCCCTTTTGCTCACCTCCCTGAGCTTCCAATAAAGAATGTGCTCAATCAATGCCCAGCACAGCTCTGATCAGGCAGCCTTTGCCAGCGGCAAGCACTGCAGCAGTGACCGCCTCTGCAGAACAAACACCCAGCCAACACTTTTGCTGAACTCTGCCTTGCATAAAAGACTTAAAGAGCCCATAGAATGCACAACCACATTTACCTTGTGGTTTTTACTGGTGTTATTGAATTTAGGTAGCTTAAGGTAGCCAACGGACCATACCGAAACTACCAACACCATCTTCCGCCTCCTTCTATATGCAAATTTCAGGCTAGAATTTGCCGGGCTGAAAGAACTACGTAGATCTACGTAGACAGCACAAAGCTCCATTACATTGTCCAATCCAAAGAGCTCTGCTCTAGAATCTTTGGTCCAATCAAAAATTGTTTGGAACAGTCTCTTGTCCAGCCCCCTGTTGCCTTGGCAGTATAAACGAACTGTAGTCTGTAATAGCTAGCTGACATTGAGAACGGCTAACGGCTCTAAGAAAAATAAGTGCATGTTGAATTTCTGTTTGAAATAAGTGCATGTTGGATTTCTGTTTGACTGGAGAACATACGGAAAAAATGTCAGCATGCACGTGTAACGTTCCAGGATGTACTGCCAGCCAGCCAGTGCCTGGCTTCCGTGACAAAGCTCATAGGAGCTTAGTCTGGCAATCCTACATTACTAACCGTCTTCTGGGAGGCAGGCTTAACCTGCGTCCATCAGATGCCTCTATATACTACTTGACGAATCTACAACCAATGAGACCACTCATTCCGATGACGTATGCGTAAGCTCGTTTCTCATTGGTGCCCACTGATTTTGGAAAAATAATTCCTCTAAATCGGCACCATGCATCTGCCATACAGATTTGCTCGCGAAATTGAATGTAGCGTCACAGGAAGTATGGTCGCACCCAGGTGGGCTGGCCTTAACTAGTGGCAAGTGGTACCAAGTAATGTTGGCCTCTCGCAGGCAAAAGAGGAGGATGCAAATAGGCTAACTGAAAAAGCCCCAGCCCTGGGCCAGCCCCGATAATGGAAAGACCCCACACACCAGGGTTTTACCCCGTAGTGGAAATGCGCCATAAATAGTACTATGATGTCGGATATCGTGTATTTTAAATGGCCAAAATTCATATTTAGCACATTAGTTATTGCACTCCTTCATGTCCTTCATGTAAAATGCCAACTCTGTTTAACCTCCCAGTGCCGTGTCTGAATGTGTGAAGCAACCCTAGTTTTAATTACATTGTACGTAACGTTGGTTACCAGGAATTCTAATAAAACTTACCAGTCTGTGGATCTGGCTGTTTTA
This sequence comes from Limnothrissa miodon, assembly GCA_017657215.1. Lineage (NCBI taxonomy): Eukaryota > Metazoa > Chordata > Actinopteri > Clupeiformes > Clupeidae > Limnothrissa > Limnothrissa miodon. The sequence continues at coordinate 38,333 of JAGFZM010006626.1, read as the reverse complement.
TGGTTGAATTTCTGATAAGTCCATTTCATGTTTTATTTAGCTCTGATAGTTAACCGATTTACTGTTTAATCAGGTAGTTTACGGATTTACCGATTTACTGCTGAGAAAGAGTATCAGTGAAACTAGGGAGCCAATCTGCTTCAGCGAAAAACCAGCCAATAGGCCTCACAATGAACTAGCCAATCAGCGCCAGGGGGACGGAAAACTGGCCAGAGGATGGGAAATACGAGCATGCATTTCTGAGCATGGAATAGACAGCTCTCAGATAGGTCTTTTTCAGCCGTACAAATTTGCATACGCAATTATTGAGGCGCAAAGAACATTTTATGATGGTCAAAAATGTGTTCTATGGGCTCTTTAATACTGGCTAAATATACATTACTGCTAAACAATGGTTCTGCCATCCATGAGTGCATCAAACCCACCCTGCCTCTATTTGCATACTTTGCAGGGACTGAAAAATGGATGAAAGATGGGCTTCCTCTGCTACCCAGCTGGCTTTTTGACTGCCCCATGTCCACCCCCTCAAAAATATTTGAAAATTGTTTTCTCTTATCCAAAACTTGCACAACATCCAGGACCATATATAGAGCTACCTATCTCTGACACCTCAGTGTGTCAAGGAGGAGGAGAATGCGATGCCAGGCTGTGAAAAAACTCCAAACTTAACAATTTTGTCTCCGGGATCCAGAATCAAGACCCTGAGCTGTCTGGCTCACTTGGGCTAATTGAGGGGCACATGTAAACTTTGCATTTCAGTGCAAATACAGCATGCTAGCTAAGTACTTTATATAGCTCTTTTGGTGTGGTGATGTTGTTCAGCCAGCTTAGCAGGAAAGGTGAAGGGGGTTTTCTATTAGGCGAGAACGCTACAACCAGACCCAAAAGGCTTTGTAAACTGTTATTCAGTCTGACTTTGTGTGAGGATGCTTAACAGTGTTTGGCCTGGTGGGGTTGTTTAACAAGTACACCAGTCATGGGATGCCAGTGTAAGTGTCTGCTGCATTTAAGACAAGTGAATTCCCTACCCTCCTCAAAACTCTCATTTATGCCTTAAGTGGATGATCTTTTTTTTTTTCTTTTCTTCCTCCCTTTTGCTTTTCCTCAGCAATGACCTACTTCTCTTCATTTATGTGTCTCATTCCTTAATATTGGAGATTTTGTGGTTGGGCAGTTTTGTCGATGAAACTGCATAGCAGCCTTCCCTGCATCCTTGTTCTTTTTCCTTTTCCGTGCAGGCCCGTGGTCTGGATGTAATCTTGTTGTGTAACCCGGCGCCTGTGAGGTCTGTAGTGTTTGCCTTTGTGTATATGTATAAGTGATCTCCCTCCCTGGCAGCGAGCCCAGCATAATGGATGGCCGCACAGCTGTGCACAAGGGCTTCATTAGCAAGGGTTCCTATTACTGTCAGAAGGCCGCAAGAATTATCCACTTGTTCCTCTTGAACTCCCTCTGCGCACCATCACTCACTCACGCACTTATTTATTGACATGCACACTCACGCACATCTGATTGGCCTAAATGTTGAGACATACAGGGTAGACATCCACCCTAAGGCCACACCAATAAAATTAGTTGGTTCTCGGATTCGCCGCTTGAAAAAAATGCAAAATGAAATAAAAATAAAATTGAATTCGAACTCACACGAACATAAAAAACACTGTGGCTGATGGCTGATCTGGAAAAAAGCATGCTGCGTTTACGTGACGTCGAAAACCAATCAAATCGCGCCTTTCACTTCAGAGCGAAAGAGACAAGAGACATGATATGAGGAAAGATGCCGGTGGATCCTGCTAGGTCAGTGTTTGCAATTATTAGAATATTTGATCAGAAGTGAAAAACATTTGACAAGTGCATTGAAATTAAAGAGGATGAGAACTTTGCGCAGTTGTAGGCTACTCACGGTGCCGAGAGCAGTATGCTTGTGCAACTCTGTGGAGGTGAGTTTGATATTTCATTGATTGAGAGGCGAAAAAAACCCATTCAAAGTGTTTCGCCATCAAAATCAATCAATAAACAAATGAATAGCCTACACACTCACATCCTCGCGCGCACACACACGCTTCTCGTTCTCATGCAAAAAAACGTCTTTTTTTCTAGGTTCACGTGACTGCACGTAGATGAATATCCATCTCCGTTGCGCTGATCACGGAGCTTAGTCAGTATCTAATTACTATCTGGTGAATCAATGCGATTTTGACGTTCTAATGCCCTGTGATGAAATGAGTTTGAACGTAGGCTACAGCAGCCTAGACTTAGTCATACCTCAATTCCACAGCCAGCTTACTTGGTGCTTAGATTCACAAACTTTTAAATAAATGACAAACCGTCAAACCTTTAAATAACATAGAATGACAGAATTATGAATTTGTACGTTGCCTAAAACCTGCATGACAAAAAGTGTGCTGTGGGGTGTGAAAGTTAAGTTTATAAATTAGGCCACATTTATTTTCCTAAACACAGGAGTAAATGTCTTCAATGAACATTAACTGTAAATGTGCTAATTTACCATCAGAACATTTTTTTTATTTTTATTTTTATTTCGCTCGCTCGCTCCATATTTTTCCAGAAAAAATCCAAGAACCAACTAATTTTATTGGTGTGGCCTAATCTGCAAACATTTCTTCCAAGGACTCTTATCTGGTTTGCTTTCTGAATGGTTGACCTCGTTCGATTGGTCCATATTTGACACTTGTAGGTGAATGTCCAGCAGGCTGCTAGTTCAGCCGAACAGTCGAAACTCTTTTTTTTGATATGTCTAGTCTAAGTACTAGACAGATTGGACAGATGTAATTCTGACCTCCTAAATCAATATGAATGCGGTACATCATAACATTGTGTAACTAAAAAAACTTTTCTTGGGTTCTTCTCTTGTGAAGCAACTCTGACCACACACACAAGCAAACATCAACATAAACACGCTCATGCTGCAAGGCCTTGTATGATCCATCTCCCTTTTGACCCTTTGGGTAAATGTGTAGAATTGGTTAGTTAATTGAGCTCAGTTGGTGGCTTATTAGCTGAGCTCCTCCACCCTGCCCACCCCTCCTCAAACAGGCAACCTCTCCAAAACCCCACAGTGTCAGAGTAAGAGAGACTGGTGTGTGCTTTCCAGAAATGTTATTCAAATGAAATAATGCTGCCTTTGTCTTTTTTTGTTGTTTGTTGGGCAAGGTTTGCCAATGCGAGCTGAGCCCTGAATCAAATGCTTGTTGTGAAAACGTGCAGTCGTTGGATCCGAGAGCTAGGAAAGGGATGTAGACCGCTTTGGTCTAATTTGCGATCATGGAAAAGAGCCACGCCTCGCCAATACTTTGCCTCTTATGTAACTAAGAGACACGTGCATGTGAGATCTTGCTTGCTTTTTTTGATCGGCCTTTGTCTGTCCTGTTATTTACAAAACTCTGCAGAGCCTTAAGTGTTTTGCCGTCCTGAACCATCTAAAACGAACAGAGTGTTCCATCTGGCAGGCATGCATGCATTGTTTTGCTTTGTTTTTCTGTTTTGCATGGCAACTGACCTTCTCAATCACCCCCCCCCCACCCTCTTCAAACTGCAATCATCATCAACCCTTTTTGTGTATATCTATATCTTAAAGCGCCCATTACCAAAATGTTCTGTTCCCAGACCTCAAGTGCTTTTTATTAATAGCACCTGACCTTCCCACCGGCACCAGGGGTCTGTTACACAATGTGCAGAGAGAGACGCTGGAGTACTTGTTATCTCGGCTCCACAGCTCCCCCCTCACAAGGGCCCAGAGGGGCTGGAGGAAACGTCCGCCTCTCATTTTGTCAAGGAGAGGTTTGGTGCGCTATTTCCAGTGCTGTTGTGATGGATATTTGGGTGACATCCTTTTTCCTCGAACAGTGGCGTTTTTTTTCTCACCCTTAAACTCCATGCTTCAGTAAAAAAAAATATATATAAATAAATAAGCTGTTCATGTACTTTAAGTGATAAGTGTGATCAGTGCAATGCAAATATGATGCCATGGTGCTTAAAATTAGTTTGTTGTATAAGTGAAATTTTGTTTGTCGGCCTTTGACAAACCAGTCTATTGTGTAAGCTGCTGATGCAAAATTCTTGCAAATAATTTGCTTGCCTGCATGCCTCAGGCACGCTGTCACCACGTGAGAACAATATAAGTTGTTCACGCATTGAACGGATGAGGAGTACAGACTTATCTAATTGATGAGCTTTAAATTAGTCAAGCTGTCAGTCGTCTTACAGTGTATTATGAAGTAGTCTCCTCCTCCCAGCGAGTCGAGACGTGAATGTAAGCAGACGGATTCCATTATTGTATTACATCAGTATGCACAGCCCAGTTCCCTGAACAGAATCCTGATGAATGACTGGTTTTATAGGAAATCATGAAAGGATTGTAAACATCCCTTTTAGGGTGACTCAGACTGCATGCCAAATTTCCCCATCAGTGGTCCAAGACATCCCAATTACTTTGGGATGAATGGATTCAATTCCCCCCAGTTGGAGATCATGAAACAGCCACGGATGATCCCTATCCCCATCCCCCGGCTGGAATCACAAAGTGCCCCGTGCCGTTATGCAAAACTGAAAGTTGCGTTGGGTACAAACAGAACTGCCAGAGATTGAGCTAAATCTGATCCTACCAGGCCATGTTCAATCCCGAACACCCTCACCACCACACACAGACACACTTTGACTTGGACTGTTTTATGTAACATCAATCCCGCATCTCCTAACTGCCTGTCAATCAAATCCCATTTGTGGATTAGTGACCACTGATTGCACCATGACATCGGCTCATTTTGTGACCATGGCTGAGTAGTGCTGGTTGTCTCTGCTCAAAGCAGGCTGCTGCTGGTGGGCAAATGGCGCAGCGCTTCACTTCCCCCACATCTGGATGACAAAAGCGTGCATTTTAACCGTAACTTGGGTGGGTCTGTGAACTATGTGGTCTACGAGGCACTAGATGGAAGAAGTGCTTTCAAAAAGTAATACACCACAAAACGACACAAATTTGTTCACCATGAAAACAATTTGAACCATTGTCTAAGGGGAAGCATCAAACGGCAAAGAACATCAGGGACGTTTCTCAGCAGCATTGTCCAAAATGTTCATCTGCATCTTAAGTCTCCCTCATGCTGACGTTTGACACAGTGGCTACAGCGCTACTGATGGGCAGTTCACCTCAGGCTTACAATGATGGATGTTAAACAAGTCTTACAGATGTATTCAGATGTATTTAGTTATGCACAGAGTCGTGTTGTTGTGATTTCGACTGACTGGATGATGGACTGATCTCTATTCCGGCGTTGGTTGAGATGTGTAACAAAGACGACGGGAGAGACTGTGATCCTTTGACCACATGGCTGATCTCAGTGGTGTGAAGGTGCTCCTTGGTGAGTGCTGATAATCTGGTTTTAATTAGCCAGACCTGTGGGTGATTTGTGCGTGGCTGTCATGCGCCACCCCCTCCTCAGGACATGTGACTGCAGCATGTACTGTGTGTGTGTGTGTGTGTGTGTGTGTGTGTGTGTGTGTTTTTGTTTTGACCCTAATGGCGTTTAGACCCAGATTTCCTCACCGTAAGGATTTGCTAATCTATCTGTCTGTCTGTGGTTTTGAGTGCGTGTAGCGTATATCCATTTAATCGCATCTGCTTTCTATGTCTGCATTCCGTCTACGCCTTCTACACTTGTGAGCCAAGCTAGTGCGCTTTAGTCTGACAGTGTTTATGTCTCTCTAAGCCTGACATTGCATGTGTGAAAGCTGTCCTTGTGCATGCGTGTCTCGGGGCTGGTGCGCACAAAGAGAGCAGCTTGTGGTGTTGGCACCGCACTCAAACGTCAAATGTAGCTGCGTGACCTTGACTGTGGCACCCCTGTGGCGGGTAATTGATGGGGACTGCAGTAGTCAGTTCCCATCCTCCCCTCACGTCCTCTCTAGTCTGAGTAGATTATGCTCAGCGTTCACTTCCCAGTTTTCTCATTACCTCTCTAAAACCTGAAGCTAAGGGCTATTTTTCAAAGCTGTATCCAGTCCAGATCTAGCTGTATCCACAATGTGATGCTGCTTATTCGGGTGAGATTTAAGGATTCTTTCTACTAAGTTGTTGGGTTTGTAGCGCTGTAGTCTAGACAGCACAAGACAACCTCATGAAGATGTAAGAAGTGCTTTTAAGGAGTAGTGCATTACAAACAAATATGAAGTTTCTCCAAGCTCTTTGTCATGTCAAGTTTTTCATGTTTACACTAAAAATTGTCAGATCAAATTAGTTTCTCCATCTTCCCTTTGTTTGGATAACGTCCTCTTTTACTTTCTGTGCTCATCCTTGGCACATGAGTTGTGCTTTAGGCTTTTGTCTGCTAATGCCTCCCCAACACTATATGCTTTAAAAGCCATACAGATCATGCTTGAGTAACTTAGTAAAGCCAGTGCTGGAATCTGGTGCCGGTGCGTGCACTCCCTGAGTGTACCCGGTCTCCATGGCAGTCTTTTAGGCCTTGAACAAAAACATCTGAATTCTCCTCCAAAGCATGCGAGCGAGAGCAAAAAGGTCTGTTTTCTTGCACGACCATTGATGGCTCTGGGGTAAACAGGAGAGGGAGAGAGAGATAGAGAAGGGCGGAGAGAAAGAGAGCGAAGGAGGGAGTGAAAGAATGGGATAGAGAGGGGATGGTAGAATGTGTTTGTTCCAGAGGGCTGATAGCTAGAGCAAAATATTTAACTTTGCCCTTTCCCACCAACCTGTCACTCCTCCTCAGCTGACCCCCATTCACGTGTGAGTGGTAATGATGCCTAACTACGAGGCCTGCCCAGCCCTGCTCTCCCCTCTCTCAGCCCCGCGCCCGTCCCCTGGAAGGACTCCGTTTGAAACGGCACAATTGGATCTCCTGCGTTTTATTAAACTGATAATCAGAGAGCTATTAAAGCTGACCTCAGTCATCATCCACTAATTCAATATTGACTGGCCTTCTTTTGTTGGGAGCAGCCCCAGGTTGCATGTTCGTTTTGGGATGGGCGTTGTCTGGAGAGCAATTGGTGGGCATGCTGCCATGTTTTGGCAGCCGTGCAGGTCCATGTGGTGTGTGTGCGTGTGGAAGAGTAAACCGCCCCTCTTGGCTCTTGTGATCACATTGCCGCGAGGCTTTGGTTGGAATTGTTTGGAAACCAACACACATGCACTCTCCTAAGACGAAAACCAATATTTTTGCTTTTTTGTGTCTGTTTTTGATTAGTTTCTTCTTACGCTTGATGGCTGTTGGAGACACTTTCTGCTCTGTGCCTTTTTCCATTTTGTTGTGATTGGAGGCTTTGGAACACAAAATTAGAAACAAAATTACTGACACAAAGGTGGCTTTTCCCTGGGAAATGTTTTGATATTATTACTGTGACACACACACACACACACACACACACACACACACACACACACACACTTGGTTATGCGATTTTCCTACACTGTACTTTTCTTTTCTAGAAGACAGTGTAACCTAATTAACACCATTTGGAAACATCGACCCAATGAAGCAGTGGATTAGTGAAATAGTTGTTTGTTTGTTTGTGTATGTGTTTGCCTCCTGCAATTTCCCCAACCTTTCACCCCCTTTGTTTGTCATGATTTCTGTTTACCTGTGTTCGTGGCAGGCAGGTCAGACGGGGCAGTCAGGGCAGGGTGGGCTTTTTGTGTGGATGGCCATTGTTGCTGATGTTTTTTGGAAGTGGCCTTTTTGATATTCCAGAGCTGTAGAGCTGTGCGCAAAAAAAAAAAAAAAGAGTCCGGTCCAGTGGATTCAGCAAGTGGATGGGCAGTGTGCACACAGATCACGCACAAGTTGACATGATGGGCCTATCTCACTCACACACACACACACACACACACACACACACACACACACACACACACACTTTGTTATCTGGGTTGCAGAGAACGATTGGGGCATTGATCATG
>JAGFZM010006626.1:0-20403 GCA_017657215.1 Limnothrissa miodon | reverse complement strand
TGTGTGTGTGTGTGTGTTTGTGTGCATCTGTTTGTTTCCCCAGATGGCCGTCCCCTGTACATTCTGCGTCTGGGTCAGATGGACACCAAGGGCCTTGTGCGTGCCCTGGGAGAAGAGTCCCTTCTCAGACACGTAAGCGACACGCTCGTTAACGCCTGAGCCTAAGCAATCCAAACAATCTAAACAATACCTCAGTGGCCATTCCCTGCCAGACATGGAAAGGGAAATAAAGTATGTCCGGCTGACGTGCCGACACAGATCACCCCGCTAACAACACAACTTTTCCAACTTGGAGCTATGTCCTCCAATTGAAAAAGTATAGTTCTCAGTATTGGTAATGAATTGTTTTGCACACAAACAAGGAATAGGAATTGTGTTGAGCCATGTTGGTGACGAGAACACAAAGGGTGTGTTCATAAACTGACTCTCTGAGCACTCTGAGCACACTCTGGTCCTTTGAAACCGTTGTGGCGTCACACTTTCTGAGTGTTTCAGAGCTACCGCTAAAGAACGAGTGGCAAAGCATGACGTCAGTCTAATTGAAAACTGTGGCAGGTGGAGTTTTTTAGAAAATAGGCCAGATTATGGATTAATTTCAATTAAAGATCATAAGTCGCAGTTAAACAAAATCGATCAGTTTTCATGGTCCTCACTTGTCAAGCTAGTGATTGAAACATTATCTACTATTTTAACGTATGTGTGTGTGTGCGCGCATGTGTGTGTTTCATGTAGGTGCTCTCCATCAATGAAGAGGGCTTGAGACGATGTGAGGAGAACACCAAAGTGTTTGGCCGGCCAATCAGGTGAGACATTTGCTTATTTGTGTTAAGCTGCCTGTGTGTGTGTGTGTGTGTGTGTGTGGTATGTGTTTGTTTCAAATGCTTCCTGCTTTCCCATACCTCTCATCCTGTTTTTTGTTTTTCTTGGTCAATCCGTCACATCCGCAAACCTAACCCCCCCCCTCTCTCTCTCTCTCAGCTGCTGGACTTGTCTGGTTGATCTGGAGGGTCTGAACATGCGCCACCTGTGGAGACCAGGGGTGAAGGCTCTGCTACGGATCATAGAGGTGGTGGAGGCCAACTACCCCGAGACGCTCGGCCGCCTCCTCATACTCCGAGCACCCCGAGTCTTCCCTGTGCTCTGGACACTGGTATACACACACACACACACACACAAAATACACTCAAAAATATAATATGTGCTAACATCTCCATTTAATATGGCTCATTACCATAATTGGTCACACAGAAACATGCATAAACACACACACACACACGCACTCAAAACACACCAAATCCAGTTAGCCATCTCCTATGTTCTGTGCCTGCTGAAGAGTAGTCGGTCAGTATGTGTGATGCACTGATGGCCTGTGTGTGTGTTTGTGTTCAGGTCAGTCCCTTCATTGATGAAAATACCAGGAAGAAGTTCCTTATTTATGCCGGGAATGACTACCAGGGTCCTGGGGGTCTGGTGGACTACATCGACAAGGAAATCATCCCAGACTTCCTTGGAGGAGAGTGCATGGTGCGTTTAGTCTGTGTGTTTGTCTCTGTCTGCGTGTGTTTTTTGGTTTGTTTGAGGAATGTGTTTATGTTAAAGGAGTATTAGCTTTGTAATGCTTACAGTGGATCATTAGTAGATGCACAGGCTTTAATGTCCCTCCTTAGTGATGCATTTGACAGCTCTCATTTGTAATTAATGAAAGCTGATGTGGCATGCCCTCTCAAAGAAACAGATGTGAGAGTATCCTTAGTGTTTTTTGCTTTGTGTCTTTTTAGGTCTTTGGATTTGGTTCTTCATGTTCACCATACAAACACTGCAGCCATAAGCATTCTAAACTGCAGTATCAAATGATTCTTGAGGGACTGATTGTCTTTTTTTGTCACATTTGTCTCTTAGTCACGAGACCTCTCCTATCATATATCAAAAATAGGGTGCTATCAAATTTCATTTGTTTTCCCTCTTTCCCTCTTCCTCCTCCACTTTTATTCTTCCTCTATCTCCTCTTCCCCCCCCTCCTTTTTCCTCTCTCTCTCTCTCTGTGTGTGTGTGTGTGTGTGTGTGTGTGTGTCGCGTGCAGTGTGAGGTGCCAGAGGGAGGTCTCGTGCCCAAGTCTCTGTACCGCACTCCTGAGGAGCTGGAGAACGAGGACATCCGTCTGTGGACTGAGACCATCTACCAGAGTGCCAGTGTCTTCAAGGGTGCCCCTCACGAGGTAAGCGCGTCCCTGTTCTGGTCAGTTCCTCCGGTTGCCCATAAGCCCCCACTCCCCCTTAACAAGATGTGCCGTCCTATTCGTCCCTGCCTGCCTACTGAGGGTAGGGGCGCAGCGGAGAGTGAAGCCAAGCTCACGAGTGGAAATTTACCAGAACCTCTTCAATGCGGGAAATGCAGAGTGGAGCTGTGCCAACTGCTGAGGTGCAGAGTAGGGGCGCCACCTGCTGGGCTGCAGGGGAAGTGTTCACTGGCAGCCCAGCCAGTGGCAGGAATCACAGGAATGTTAGAATGTACTAGGCCTGCCGAGAGGCTTGGCACAGTTTGTTCCCTGTTTAGTGTGTGTGTGTGCTTGTGTGTGCGATTCTATCCAAAGGTGTCATGTTGGAACAGAACATGACAGAATGTTCTGGTGCCTTGTTTATTCAGCAATGCTTATGGGATAGAAAGAATAAGCAGCAGGTACACAAAAGGTTCATAATAAATCAATTCAATTCAATTCAATTCAATTTTATTTATATAGCGCATTTTTACAAAAGGCATGTCACAAAGCGCTTAACACAAGAGGCCCAATGAGCAACATACAGAATAAATATTCCCATGGGTTATAGTGCTTTTTTTTATGATTTGAAATGATTTATTTTATTAAAAAATCCGGACTACTACTACTACTTTTACTATTACTATATATGTATATAATAATAATGATGATGATGATGCTGATTTCCAAGTCCTATTGCACATTTGTCCAAACAGTTCAAATCCTTTGTGATCTTACACAAACTCAGGTGCTGATTGAGATCATCGACGCCTCGTCAGTCATCACCTGGGACTTTGATGTGTGCAAAGGGGACGTAGTCTTCAACATCTACCACTCCAAGCGGGCGCCCCTGCCCCCCCGCAAGGACCCGCTGGCGGGCCACGGCATCACTTCGCCCGGGGGCAACAACGTGCAACTCATCGATAAGTCGTGGCTGCTCGGACAGGACTACAGCATGGTGGAGTCACCGCTCACCTGCAAGGAGGGCGAGAGCGTCCAGGTGAGGAGGGGGGAGCTCCTGGGAGACAGGATGCAGGTGGAGATGGCTGGGGAAGTTGAAAGCTGGTGCTCTTCAAGAAGGAGGGCTGAATATATACCAGTAATGTCTTATAGGCGCCTTATGTATATAGTCTATTGTCTATTACACATTATATTTCTATAGTACCACTCGCACAATGTATACTACCACACATCTTTGTTGTTTGTTTAGAGAGCTAATACCAAACAAAGGCAAATTCCTTGTATATTCAGGTATACTTGGCCAATAAAACCCGATTATGATTCTGAGCATCATGGTGGCATAGCATATTTATCTGTAGCCATCACTTGCTGAACTGAAATTCTTTTTTTCTGATTGGCTGGCGGGATGTGTCTTACTTCCTGATAAAAAGACCCCCACAAAGTAGATGGTTACAAAAAAAAAAGAAGAAGCTTAATCACATTCCATAACTGTGCTCTTTTGAATGGTAACTAAAGCCCATGGAATGGCCTGTCCAAAGGCTCACTGCTAATCTGCACCACTTGACTGAATGGACCCTTAGCGCTTTAAAGTAGCTGAGTCAGTAAAACTGGACGGCATAGTTCCTCGCTGGGGCTCACTGAAGGCACATCGGTTGACTGACCCCTAGTGGTTAGAGTGGTGAACTCTTAATACATAGTGTTACAGGAAAACTGTATGGCATAAGTGCCCCCTAGTGAGAAATTAAGGTGGAGTACCCAGCCAAACCTAAGGTTGACTCTTCTCCTCCCGTTACTTTTACAGTCAGGTTGAAGACTTAGAGAGGCTTACAACACATCAACCAGGCAATTGTAATCGGCATGGGTTCTGTTAGATTCATTAATAATTTAAATTAATACATTTTTCATCTATTTAACATCTAATTTAACTTTTTTTCATGGTTAGGCGTAAAATTAAAAGTGCAGAATACATGAACCTTCTTGTCTCTCTTGCTGATACTGTAAACAGACATAAACAGGAAGTGCTGTGTATAAATTTCTCTGTGTTGTCCCTCCAGGGCTCTCACGTGACGCGCTGGCCGGGCTTCTACATCCTGCAGTGGCGTTTCCACAGCATGCCGGCTTGCGCCGCCACCAACCTGCCACGGGTGGACGACGTGCTGGCCACCCTGCAGGTGTCGTCGCACAAGTGCAAGGTCATGTACTACACCGAGGTGCTGGGCTCCGAGGACTTCAGGTAAATATCTCTTTGCGCACTCACACACATCCACGCACATACACTTATGCACATACACATACACATACATATCATGCACATAGATACAAATATGTGCACATGCACACACACACAAAGTGTATCATCTGCATTCCGTTTTTTCTGTGGATGGAGGACTGACTCTCCTCAATTGCCACCTCAGTAGGGGTATTTTGGAAAAGCATCCACCTGATGTGACACTGATGTAGTGATATCATAATGATGTGAGACGTGCTTTATTGGCTTCTTTCCTTTCCTTTGCATGATGTTGACACTGTCTGGACACGAGGAAAAAAAACGCAAAAAACGAGTTTTTGTTGCGGTCTCGTCGTTTAAGAAAAGAGACCCCAGATTTTCTGATTTCGTCATTCTTTTTGTACCTCTGTGGCCATGTTCTTTTAAGCCTCACTGAAGCTAAATCGTTATCCTACGCCCAGCGCTTTACCTCTTCTTTTTGTTTTTGTTTTGTTTTTCCCCCTCTCTACTTCCTCTTCCTCATCCCCCTCCCTTTTTCCTCCTCTTCTGTGTTTACCTACTGTAAAGAACGGCTTGCTGTGATGTGCAGAGTTTGTAAGTGGACTTGTGTTTGACTTAAGCTTAGCTTAGCTTAGCTGCAGCTGTGCTTTGCTACGCTGACCTCGCAGCTGTGTGGTTGAGGCTCACTTGCTTTTAAGTCTTCCTATGCTTGACACACAGTAAGGTCCTCTGGTTAAAGACGACCGTGACCGATTTGTTCAGAATTGTCTGCAATCAGAGGACCCTATTTGATGTCCACATGGAAGCTTGCTTTGAATTTTTTTTTTTTTTTTTTTCATTTTTATTGTTATTATAATGCTTGCAGCCCAAATGCTAACAAACTAATTGTAATGGGCTGATGAATGACAGAGAGTTATCAGCACTGCCTACTAACCTAAATGCTGGCGCGATCACTGAATGTGCTGCATTGAAGTGCAATGCTTGGCTGTGGCATGATGTCATCAGTCGGAAGGCTGCACCTTGTTTTCTCAAGTTTCCTTTTTTTTTCTGGATCAGAAAAAAAATGCAGTTTTGCTGATCCTGGATCTGTTGAGTTTGTAAACTGGGCTTGCTGTTGCTTTCAAATTCACGCTTTTTCACATCTTCCACATTCCAAGATGGCTGCTTTTGTCATTTTGGCTCCTAGAAATCAAAGCCTTCTCTTGCACTGTGTGCCTTGCAACACCAAGCATACTGTACCTGTTGTGCTTCTTATTGCATTGTGCATTTTTAAATGTGCAGCTGGCTGTGATCAGGACTCCATAGAAGTCTTTTTGAATTCCTTACCTAATTCATCACAGTATTTAGTTCTGAGTCAAGAGAATAAAGGCCACTGAAACACGTAGAGTATGTAGATCCAAGTGTCTCCATGGAGACTGAGGAATGAAAGGGTGTTCCAGACCTCCCCCGGCCCCTGTCAGAGTGCCATGAGTGTAGCAGGTGATTGAGGTGTGTGGATCACTAACTGAGGTTGCATGCTTTGCTGTGTGGAGGCACTGGAATGGGCATGAGGTGTCTGTCTACACAAGATCACACAGGAGTTCCCAAACTCGCCAGGCATTTTGCATTTTAATTGATGACTAATGGTAATGTCTATGACTGTGATTGATTGTTATGAGATGAAAGAAATGACTCTAATTTGTCCCCCTCCCCCTTCCCCAGGGGCTCAATGACTAGTCTGGAGTCAAGCCACAGCGGCTTCTCCCAGCTCAGCGCCGCCACCACCACCTCCAACCAATCACAGTCCAGCTCCATGATCTCCAGGTAGAGCTGGCCAATCCAAGAGAGGGTAGGCATGGGGCAGGAGGGCAAGTTGGAGAATCAACCCTGGCCCACAATCCCTTGTTCCTCCTTAAACCCATATCACTGAGCCCCCCTCTCCCTTCCCCTTCCCCTCCACGCCACCCCACATTCATGATGCTAACACAGCCCATGTCTTCTGGTGAGGAGGTGAAGCATGAACTACCGCGTCATTTCAACAACTGACACCAAAAAACCTTGAGTTGGGTGAATAACGCAACACACACACACACACACACACACACACACACACCTCCAACATCTAAAGGGCTACGACCTGTAATGCTGTGGCAGCAGGTACACACACAACACGGGCAGGTTTGCTTCTTCCGCTGGAGGACGTGGAGGATGTGGAGGATGTGGGCCATATCTTACTGTATGCTCCCAGAACCCCGGATCGTCCCGGACTGAAAGAAATACACACCTCACAACATCAACACAGACGGACAAAGAGGTTCGGAGGACATGGAACTGGATTCACTGTTAGACATGGAATACCAAACTTCAACACACACACACACACACACAGGTTTCCAGTGCATTGTGCACATGTGGTAATACCCTAGCACTGATGCACATGTATTTACCATAACCATATATACACACACACACACACACACACACACACACACACACGCTCTTTCTCTCCATGCCATCAACGAGTTACACAGAATATGCCATATCACCAGGAGGACTGTGATGCCCCTCTATTGAGGATATTTTATTTTGTTTTCCTTCCTGATTAGGTCAAGTATGGCGCTGTGGAGAGACTTGGGCTAGAGGCAATAACCCCAGCTGATTTTTCTGCTGTCAAAAATTCTTTGATTCTATTCATCAGCTGGCGTTCTTCGGGTGCTACAGAAACATAACTTAAAGACAGAGCCAGAACACCAAGCTAAACAGAACCACTCACGCCAGACGGTGGAACAGACAACAGGCCAGTTTTACGATGCTCTTCTATTGATTAGTACTTTTTTTTTTCCACCACTTGCTCGTGTTACACACAACCTACATCATGGAACTTTTGACACTGACTCCCAAAATCTGATCAAGTGAGTGAGGTGTGCTGTGCATGCAGTGTCTGAACGTGGAAGGGCCGTGGAGTGTAATGACGGTTTAATAGGTCAAACGTTTTTGCTGTTATTTTCCGGGTGATTTTGGGTGCTCAGGTAAGGTGTTTTCTGTAGTGAGTGAATTTCAGTGTTGCCATACAGTAAGTGATCATTTTAACCAAATAGAGGTCAATTTTTACTGTACTTTTTTTTTTCTACAAAGGCTTCACTGATGAAGAATGCTTGAAAAAGACTGGAGAGAAGTTACTTTTTTTTGCAATATTATGTTGGTGTTCTTGAAAATGTCCCAAAGTACAGTGTTTTGTTTTCTCCAAGAACTTGACATTACTCAGCAATTTAAAGGGATTCCCTTGAACCATTACCTTTTTTGGAGTGTATAAACAATTGCTCAGATCATTTTGCTTTCAAGGGCAAACATTCACAGCATCATGTGATTCGGTTTACCAACTCAATGCAGGTTTCACAGGCATTGGTTACTCCGTCAAGCAAACGGGGAAACATTGTTCCCCTTGAACATATAGGTTTGATGGGATTGGACTTTGATATTATGACACCTATGTTAATCATAACACCTGATTTTTTTTTTCCATGTGAAATGGGCCAATTGTACAGGAAATGCAAAAAAAAAAAAGGATGATGGAAAAATTCATCGTTGTATCATTGCCATCGTGGTCTTAAGCACACATATCCCACTGAGAGCGACAAGTGTTGAGGAGAACCCTATTGTCCCCGCACTCCTTTCCAAGCTGCCGTTGGGCTGATTCCAAGCTTACATTTTTACTGTTGTGTTTGAGAATATACACTTGGAGTTGACTGCTGCCATCTAAACCTCAGTAGCACCTGTAACAGCAAACCTCTTGGATCTTTAGGCAGCAGTCAAACTAGTTTGGACTACGACATGCACCGCCAAATGGCTGAAGAAACGGCTACGTGAGTGTGATTGTGAGAGAGGGGGAGAGAGAGGGAGAAAGAGGTCAAATTTGCCACTTTTTGCTTGAGTTTAGTCGTGGTTTCAGCACAAATAGTTCAGACAAATAAACATTAAAAACCACCACTGGTCTCCTTGCGTTACTGAAAGTAGTGCAAATTTGACTGAGTTTTTTTTTTTTCTCGTTAATCTTTTGTTACATGTACATTTATTTTTAACTCTATATTATTTTTGTGTGTGTGTCATGTTGATGAGCGTATCAGGTGATGAGAGTTCAATGTGCTTGTACTAACCAAGAAATGCTTTACTGGAGAAAAGATTGAGGGCTATGCTTGGATGAGCTGAGACCATGTAGTGATGTACTGGGTCCTAACGCTGACCTGTTCTTAAACCATATCCTTTACCTCACCCCCCTCTACGACATCCTATTAACCTCCCATGTCTGGCATGTGTATCATCTGTATCACCGTGTCTTGTGGTGGGAATGTGTTGCAGTGTATGTTCAATCTTGCCTCACTTCCTTATCACACTTGTGACACCACCACCACCACCTGCAAGCTTGTACTCACTGCTTTGTAGCCGGTAAATCAGACCACAGGGTCCACAGAAGCAGGGAATTGTGTTGAGGAGGAGGAATGTCGGGCTTCTGTTTGACCCCTGTGACCCCATTTAACACAAGAGGATCTCCTCCTCCCAAGCTGACAGGATAACCTGTTGTTTGTTTGCTTGTTTGTTTTCTTTTTTTCTTTTTTATTTTGTGTTTGTTTATATGTGTTTCTTTGTAAGGATGGGCTGAGCTTGTTAAGATCTATCTTTCACCCAGTGGAAGTGGTTCTTCCCCTCCCTCTGTGTATGTCTTATCATGCTATAGTCCCTGTGGCAGTGGACTAGATCTCCTAACCCCGACTTCTCATCTGTGTAAAAACGTCATCTGACTAAGAGGGCTAAAAGTGTTCTTGTCCCGAACTCTCAACCACCTTTTGTCTTTCATGTGGTTGTTTTACTCCATGTACTGCGAAAACTGCATATCTTTTGAGAAATTGTATATGTCAAAAAATGTTTAAATTAATATACAAAATAGCGCCTTTTCATTTTGTTTTGAAACTATTAAACTTGAATTATGAGATTAAAATGGAATGTCCTCTTTCTTTTTCTGTTTCCTAAACCCAGTACAGTCCCCTAACAGTACTAAGCATGTGTTCTCTGCGAGCAAGTACAGTGGGATGCAAAAGTGTGGGCAAAATCGTTGGTTGTTACGATAAAAAATGTCAGTTAAATATATCATATAGGAGACACACACAGTGATATTGGAGAAGTGAAATGAAGTTTATTGGATTTACAGAAAGTGCCCAAGTTTGCCCAAACTTTTGCATCCCACTGTATATCTATGAGGCTGCAACTGTCATTTTGCAATTTTTAGTTTGCATAGTGACAATATGAATGCCACCAGCAGAGGGAGACAGAGGCCTTCACTGAATGGCACTGTAATGAATCTTGCACATCTTGCAGACACATGCCAGTATATATACCATAATTGTCTCTTTAAAACGGTAAGGATCTAGACGGAATTGGTCAATATCCGTGTTCAGGAAGGTCAATAAACGAATCCTTTGGTCCCCATAATATGTCATCTTTAACGGCTTTGTACTGACTGACATGGTGGCATTATTTCCCCCAAGAGAATGGTAGCCAGCCAATAATTTGTTCACTGATTGGACATACTAATCGGCATGTTTCTCAAGCCAAATAAGCCCAAGTTTATTATCTTCACAATGGTTGATTAAGATGGAAATCAATGAAAACCCTCCAGCTTAGTGATGTTAACTTTCTCTTAATGAGCCTCTTCGGTACCCACCCTCACTGTGCAGTTGACGTTATTGACTGCTTATCTGTCAGTGTGAATGAACCTTCAGATATAGTATGTGTGTGCTTTTGACTATGGACTACGGATGGTCACGACCACAGAGATACAAACATACCCCAGCTGCTTCCTCAGTCAGCGGGGTGGCGCTACTTTCAGAGTAGAACACATTATCATGTCAATTAATCTCAATCTTTTATTAATGTGCTATCACCACTCCTCGGGGAGATTACTGACTCTAAGATGGACAAGAAACTCTAAAGCTGGAAAAGGCATCTATTGCTCAGTGTTACTGATGTGCATTCCATTAGGATTGAGCTGTTGTTTACTGTTATTAATGTTAGTCAAGGCAGTGCAAGGTCACTGCAATTATGACGGAGAGAACCCCCAGTCACCTCAATTAGAAATTACTGGCATCACGCTGTCTTCATCGCTTATAATAGAATCTGAAGAGCCCTGGGTGGGCTTCACTCGTTGTGCTGCTGCAAAACAAGGGCATTGTTTAACTCACAGACATGTTGACATGAATAGCTCTGACCTTTGACACATGCAGAAAAAGAAAGAAAACTTAATAGAGAGAAATTAACTAAATTAAATTAAGTATTCTGATCTTTTTCCTGCTTCAATAAAAAAAACACAGTTCCTTTAATCAAGGTGTTTGTTGTAAGTTTTCAGCTGTTGCAGCCGTACAAAAATCACCGCTTTTTTTTTTTTTTTTTTTGTTCCTGGCTGAACAGAATCATGTTTATTAACTTACTGTACTTTATCATCACTGGCCTCATGTAAACAAATTTACATGGACGAATTTGACAAATGTAGTTAAGTTCTGAGAGACATGAGGACTAATGAAGAACGGCCATTTTCAGTGGATATCAAAAGATAAAGGTGTGGTCAGCATCTGTGTGGCTCAGGGTCTTGACTTCAGGGCCCCAATTTCATAGATGTCATGACACCAATGAGTTCCTAAGAACAGATGGAGTATTTGATGTTATTAACAGTAGAAACCACAGAATATTCAAACGGAAAAGACTCTTCAGACATCTAAAGAAAGAGGCATCAGTTTTGCTGTTGGCTGCTGCAGACATGTTTTAATTGTCTGTGGAACTGGTGAAAACTCAGTGTACCTTGCAGCTACTTCCTGTGACCTTTGATAGTCATGAACACCTAGAGATTTTAGTTTTTTTTTCCCCCAATTGTTTGATACACTCAATGCAATGCAAAGCATTAATCCAAAACAGAACCAAGACCAGACCAATTCATGCCTAGCAACAGGAATCACAAAGTGATTGCTGTCAGGAAGATATAATTTCACTGCCGTTTTTTTTTTTACTATACACTTTACTTTTTTTTTATATAAAACTCTTTGTGACAAAAAACTTCCTTAGCATCTTTCCAGGCCATGCCCTGTTTCCTTGCTCAAGGTTTATGCAGCTTGTGCTTTTGGAGTTTTTAGCAGTAGAGACTTACAGTAATAGTTATTATTTAAAGTAAGGCAAGTTTATTTATATTGCAAATTTCATACACAAAGCCCTTCAAAGTGCTTTGGACACACCAAAATATTGTTGAGATATGCAGTGTTCTATTGCATTTAAAAATACACACAGCATAACATAACACTTGGTTATTTACTATTTGGATGATAATAAATTTTACAATTCCATAACTTACCAGTTTATAAACTGTCTCTTACATGGTTATTAATACATCTGATTTGATTAGATTACATTTTTTTTTTACAATTACATAACATATATTTTAAAACCATGGCTGTCTTAAGCACTCACAACACAGAGCAGTGATTTTCTCAACAATTTATGGCAAGACATTCCACTTGTTATGAAATTGAACGAATTTTTGAATGATTTTTTTTTTTTACAGCAAGCTAGTTCCATTTGCTTTCAAGAATGCAGGAGGGGGAAATTACATCAAGGGTGGAAGGAAAAGCAAAAACATTGGTGGTTGGAGAAAACTGAGATGAGGGTAGAAGACCTCAATACCTCCATTACCCCACCACAACCAACCCCACCCTCGAATTCCCCGCTCTCTTGTTTCGCCTCCTTGAGATCCCCGTAAGAGGGAAATTTAATAGAGTAATCTGTAGAGATGTCAAGGCCTCCAAAAGCATGTGCGCAAAAAACAACTAGCATCCAGCAATAAGCTCTCCAACGAGCTCCTTTATGGATGACCTGCATTTCCCCACTCTCATCCCCACTGCCTCTTCCCGTCATGAAATTGGAAGCTTATGAAGACAAATGCCCTCTTTCCATTTTTTTTTCCCAGCGTCCCATTTTCCCTGCTGCCTCAGAGCTCCATTGACAGGAATTCCCGAGGAGGTCTCCCTGGGCAGGCATATGTCATGTCTTAAAAGACTTCCTAGGGACATGGGCCTCCAGCAGCGAGTGATAGTCATCAGAGACCTCATGGAGAAGCACAGCTTGACATTCACAATGCATCAAAGGCTGGAAAAATAATGAAAGGGAGTTGGGAGCTGTATGGAGTGTGTGTGTGTGTGTGTGGGGGGTGCTGAAACGATTTGCAAATGCAGCCATCTTTTCTTATTTGCAACTCAATATGTCACGTTCAGCGGGATAGAACATGCTAGATGCTTTCTGTAGGGCAAGCGCTCAAGCCTACTTCTGCTGTTTAACTCCTGCAAGCCTCTTAGGTGGGAGACCTTCGCTGCACTTCAAAGCATGTGCTTTTTTACCCTCCCAAATGAAGACAAAAAAGCCTGAGGCGACAGGCAGTGCATTTCACTTAGGGAGGCACCTTTAGCTACAGTACTTACAAGAGCAGCGACCATGACATTCCTCACGCAGCATAAGGTAATTAATTGAAGAGTAGAGTCACTTTTTTGCTGGGATACAGAGCAAGAACTCCTGCTATGACCTATTAAAAAGTGCTTTAGTTAAGTCTGATTTCAGAGGAGCACTTTCTGTGCACCGAGGAGAAGAGAGTGCTTTTGAAGGGTGCTGAAAGGGTGCAGAAAGAAAATTTTTGGCCCCTGGTGTGATTGGTATACACTGTTGTCTGCAATTTCCTGTTTGCACCAATATTCAAGTGGGACTACATGAACCTCACCTCACCATGTGGGTGTGTCTCATATGCCCTGCCCTTGACTGGGCGTGTGCACGTTGATAACAGGTGAATAATCTGTGTAAGCCATTTTAAACACCTATACCTGCAGTACTGTTTTGATCCTTAAAGAAGCCTGAAAAAGATTGTGAAATTTTAAACAAAAACATTTTTTCTTCTGAATCTTTAATCTTCTGTAAGCAGTGTACAATTTTTTTCACAGTATGCTCAGATGTCTCTAAAGATGCATACATAAGATAGTCTAGAAGTCGACATGCAGCGAAACTTTAGCAAATTATTTTGCTTGGCAGGTATAATTATGTCTTCAAACAAACCTTAAAGCCTCAGCAGCTGTTCTCCAAACGTTTGGTCAGATCAATCACATACATCTCTCTTTTTATGGAGTCGCCTGGACATACCAAACCTGTGGCTTCTCAGCTTAACAGGTCATTTGAAAAACAACTGCTGATAATGTCCCCTAGATTAAGGTCAGTCTATATGTCAGACTATCTGTACCATAATATCTATATTTTGATGTTTATCAAAATGGCTGGTTTGTTATATATATATATGTAATTGGAGGCAGAATTGAGCTGCTCCCTAAAAGGGGATCTTTGCTTAATATAATGCATCTTTTGGAAGCACTCTGATTTGGAGTCCTCGTAATGAACCAGTTTTATCTTCAGGTCAGCTTACAATGTAGCTGAGAGTATAGGGAGTCTGACCTGGTGCACAATTTGTCTGATTAATATAAAACAGAGCTAATATATTACATTCTGACAAATATGCATATTTCAAAGGTGATTAATCACCTAGGAGTGTAGCACTGATGAAAGATTATCCAAATAATTAGTGAGCTCCACTTCTGCCATGATTAATCATCTCTGAGACTGACACTCAGGAACACCTCGACGGCTGGGGATCACACAGAGCGAACATGGCATCTGATTGCTTCACTTTGTATGCTAACACACTGACACACACGTCTTGCTGGTTCAAGGTAGCAGGTGTACAGTACAGGGCTGTGTGCCGCTGGCAACCCCCTGACGAGAAGCTAATTGGAAAAAGACTTTGTGCGATAAGGTGCCTCTGCAAATCCCACCACGTGACAGTAAAACCACTGGAGAGGGGTAGCCAATTGTAATCCACTGCCAAGCAGGAAAGCATTTAGTGGGGACTGTGGTAAGAATTAAGATGGGGTGTTGGTGTTTTTCTAAAGATATTTTTGGGGGCTTTCTGCCCTTCCAATAGGACAGTATAGAATGAGTGGGAAGTCTGGGTTGCACTCGAACCCGGGTGCCCAGGTGTGTGGTATAATGCCTTAGCCCACTGAGCCCCGGCGCCTCAGCATTGGGGTTGTTTGGTTTGCTCATTGTGTATGTGTTTGGTTTGCTCATTGTGTACTATGTTTTTTTGTCCTCCCAATCCTACTGTTCTGGAAAAATGGAAGAAAAATTGCTCTTCCATTGTCCCCCATTGTTACCCCACCCCACTGGTGGCAGAGCCTCTTACATCTTTGAGTTTAGTGAGGGAATGTTTTTCACCCACTTCTATGGCCACGGTAATTACCCTTCTGCAACATTCTGAGGGTCGATATATAACTCTGTGTGCCGCCGGTTGACTAACAGGCGGCAGCTTTGCTTGTCAGCATGGGTGTTTATTTTCTCCATGGCGCAGCAAACTAATGGCAAATAATCACAGACTTAGAAGACCTGCAGAGCTGGAGGAGTTGGAAATGGCGCCCAAGAAGGAAATGAACAATGTACACAGACATCAGTTGATAAGTACTGTGTTCTCTTTTTTTCTCTGGCGTTTAAGTTCGAAATAGGCTGCCTGTGGCAGTTTCCAAAGAGATTTCACTTTCTGTTGATCGTCCGTGGTTCACCCAGGCTTGCGAGGGACCAATTTGTTGATGCCATGGTTTGTGATGATAAATTGGCAATAAACTATTGTCACCACTGATCAGGAAACTACCTTGAAAACAAAAATGTGGATTTTAATTTAATTAAAATCCACAATTATTTAAACATTTCCAATAGACAGGTGTATATCCAAACAATCACAAAACAGATCAGATTTCATAAACTAAGGAGTTCAACATCATTCTGAAAAAAACAGGTAATGATGTGCTTTCAAATCAGTAACAAAACATATCAGTTTATTGGATTGAACTGACATATTGGATTAAACTGACATATTGAAACTGGCATTTTAGAAAAATATTGAACGTCTGATTCCTGAAAAACAACATGTACAACTCCTACATGTAGAAACTAATAGAATTCTTTATTTTCACCAACTATTTTAAAAGAATGCTTTTGGTTTTATCTATGTTTGATGACCTCATTTCAAATTGTGTTGAGTAAGTTTCATTCTGACGTTACATCCCCTTCTCTTTTAAGAGTAAGCCTCTTACCTCTTTGTAAGATCTCCAAAGATCAAAAAAGCTCAGTTCACTTAAGAAAGCAAAGGCAGTGGCAAAGGCATCTCAGAATTTCAAAAGAGGTGTCTTCATGCCATGAGTTGTAAATGAATACTGACATGGAGGAGTGAACATACTTTACAAATTCAATTAAAATAACAAAAAGATGACAGGTAGGCGAACTGCCGTGCACTCTTTATGATCAGAAACAAAGCATACATCCTGAATATATTAAGGAATAAGACCGTATATATTAATGACTGACAAAAGGGCATATTATTCCTCAGAACAAAGTAGAAGTAAGACTAGAAAATGCTTTGTCATTACTCAATGCAATATTCACAGCAGGTGAATAAAGGCTCAAGGCTGACAGAGATTGATTGATGTTGGCACAGGAGAGGCTAGACAGGGAATCTGTCAGCATCTGCGAGTCCGAACCTGTCTGTTAGTGTGTGACGATGACTGATGCGTGTTGGCCAGAACTTGGGGTGATCACCACCCACAGGGACCAAAATCCTCGCCCATCCTCGGTTTCTGCACCTGTCAATCAAGACATGTTTCCCACAGTGATCACTTAAGAGACCTTTCCAGAAGCAATTTCCAGGGCTAGCAAAGTCATACATTTCAATAAATTACCATTTATAGTGCATTTTGTTGTTTCAATTGTGAAAGCTTTTGTTGTTTCAAAAGTGAAACATTAACTTTCACAGTTATAGCAGAATTACAGCACTATTAGAAGAACTAAGAACTTTAGTGACTGTACTGTAAAGCCATACTACTAAAATACTTGTCACATTCTGAGCTAGCCAATAAATACATTTGGTAATGCACATGAATAGTCACTCAGTATTCTGCCTGTGTCCTCTCAGTCATCTGCAGTGTCACAATTTCTTTCAATTTCCATAGTCTGACTCCTGCCTCCTATATTCCAGCTCTGACTGGTGCTGCGGATGATCAAGAGCTGAAAAGACTGGGGTAATTACTGTGGGCCGCGCTTGTTTTGTTAGCTGGAGGCTTCCCGGCCTGGACTCCTGACACCTTTGTGGTGCCAATCCGCTTTGATGCACATGGCAAGGAGCAGAGGTGAGGGAGACAAAACCCCAGCCATCGCTATGCACCCGCGGCGTCAAATTGAACCGCGACTTTATTGACAGAGAGGAAGGGAGAGCAGGGGACGGGGTGAATAGTCATCCTACAGCGCTGTCAATCAAGGCTCGGGGGCTAAGATTCTGTGCATATTATAACCTTTTGAAATCAATGGTGTCAGTTATAGTCACATGGTTGCAGTGGAATATCCCCACAGAATAACAACAGTTCCGCACAGGAGAGACTAAACCAGGAAGAATAACAAACAGTGATATATATAATATCTCATTACGGGGATTTGGTTTATTAACCCAGTCGTGAATTAGTGAACTAGTTTTTGATTTATTAGTATAACTAATAAATCTTAGTATAACTAGTAGTGAATTAGTATGACATAGTGAGGTAAAACACACACTATGGCCTGACACCTGACCTCCTCCCACTCTATCATTTATGGTCCAAAAAGGAATTGGTTGTCATAAGAGCCGTGTGTGGAGGGTAGAGTTGTGACAAGAAAGTGAAATCACCCGAGGCACCTATTCTCCTCTCCCTCAGTGACCCACCAGTGCTTACACCGAACCTCAGGAAACAATCAGATAAACCATAAACAAACGAATCTTCCTGGACTTTGGCGGTGCAGTGTACAGATAGGAGCAGGGGGCCCTTTGACACACCATTGATGGACAGCCATAGTTAGCACAAAAATGTGAGGCTTTGTAAAGAAATGCATAGTCATCATTACCTTTGTTGTTTCAAAAGGTTCTGTTGTTTTCTATGCACTGACTGGAATGAAATACATTACGCTATACAATGTGCAGTGACACACAGAGAATGCCATCACACATTCTGTTGATTAGGCTGAACAAAGCCTTTTAGATACTGACAACCAACCAATAATAATCAGCTACAGAAGAACACAATGTTGCCATGTAAGAACTAACAGTAAGATGTATTTCTGAAGCAAGGTGTACAAAAGCTATCTGTGCAAGGTGACAAATATGAAGGTCATCTTCCATTTCACACCCACTGCTAAGATTTTTATATTATAGTTCCTCGTATAGCACAAAAATGAAGTCACAGTGTTTTTTTTTTATTAACAACAAATGAGAAAAAGTCTGGAGTTCAAGATGCAAGGTTTATAAATCGGTCCTACAGATTGGTGAACTCAAGTGGTGAATGTAAAACGCAAGCACGCTTCACACTTCTGATACTTAGCCGAATATAGGCTAGCATAATGGGTCTTAATGCTCTCTACATGTTGTATTTCCCCACGTTACTTTGGCATGCTGGGTTTCTAGATGGAGCATATTTACCTGGGGGGCCAAGGTGGGGCCAGGGTGTTTATTAGGGTTTTATGTTACATGTACTTAATACATCCAGGTAGTTGGTTGGTACCATGGTGATTTCTGGAATATAATCATGCTGATATCTGAGAGCATTACCATGGTAGCTTTGTGGATTACATTACTCTTTTCACACATACACTACCAAGGATTCAGTTACACATGAAATGCAGGGTTGGCTGATACTGTAGATAACCAGTACATCCCCCCTAAACCTTGCCTAGATGATTATGTGCACTTAGACAAATCTTGTGTGTGCAGTCTGCATATGCCATACACCATCTATTTCAGGCATATCAGGGTCCATTGACTATTAATGCATTACAATACAGTGCAAATACATGGTACAGGAATGGTTGAAAAAGGTTGGGTTATCCTGATGCATGCTATCTCATACAGCAGGTTGGGTTATCTAATGCATATCTCATACAGTAGGTTGGGTTATCCTAATGCATGCTATCTCATACAGCAGGTTGGGTTATCTAATGCATATATCATACAGTAGGTTGGGTTATCTAATGCATATATCATACAGTAGGTTGGGTTATCCTAATGCATATCTCATACAGTAGGTTGGGTTATCCTAATGCATATATCATACAGTAGGTTGGGTTATCCTAATGCATATCTCATACAGTAGGTTGGGTTATCCTAATGCATATCTCATATAGTAGGTTGGGTTATCCTAATGCATGCATATCTCATACAGTAGGTTAGGTTATCCTAATGCATGCTCTCTCATACAGTAGGTAGAGGGTATACAGTAAACCTATAGTAAAATAGATAAAGCTATTTAAGGTGAAAAGGGCAACTACCTGGGTTGGAATACGAACTTTGTGGAAATTTGATGGACATCTGGGTTGGAATACGAACCTTGTGGAAATTTGACGGACATCTAAACAAATGTGGTACCAATTTTGGAAAGTCTGGACCTTCACATCGAAAGGTTTCTGTTCTGGTTATAATGTTCGGTGATGTTCCAACACAAGTATCGTAGCAAAATAAAGCTTCTGTTGTGTTTCTGTTCGCAGATATTTTTCTCCTTGATATTACTCCGGCAGAAATAAAGCATGATATAAGCTGTATTTTGCTATGATCCTTGTGTTGGAACATCAGCGAACACCAATACCCACTCAGTGAGTTGCACATATTTTAAAACTAATGTTTAGGGATGTTTTAAGGGCCGAGACCGTGCCCATTGGTACCCATTCTGAAGCAGACAGAGGTGATTCTGAATTTCCCAAATAGTCCAGTCACGACCAGTTGTCCAAATTTTTGTGTCAATCACTCTATTGCATTTTAGACATGAAAGGGACTCAAAGTGTTAAAGGCCCACTATGCAACATTTTTCATTTAATGAATCCGTTTCATACTGTTTAGGATGCTAAAATTAGTCATTACACGGCGAACAAACGGTGTAGAATCCGCCACCGTGGCCAATAGCGGTAGATACAGCACTTGCAATGTTCAGCAGCGCGGTCCGCCTCCAATAGAATGCAGTGCAATTCAATCCAATACAGCGGTCTTTAGAGGGAGCTCGTTAGAGAGAAAAACAGAATGTTGCTTAGCCCCTCTTTAAAGGTGCTCTAAGCGATGCAATGCGTTTTTAGGGCTAAAACATGTGTTGTTACATACAGCAAACATCTCCTCACAATCTGCTAGCTGCCTGTCCCCTGAACACACTGTAAAAAAACGCGGTCTCTGTAGACAGCCCAGGCTCCACAAACGGCAACAAAAACACAGTGGGCAAACCTAGCATAACAAACGAAAACGAAACATAAAAGTGTTCCAGCCAATAAACGACAAGAAGGAAATGCATGTTCATGAGTCTTTCAGGAGGCATGGGAGGGAGGGGGAAGAGTGAGCTATAACTTATAACGCTTGAACCCTCTCTGGAGCTATCCTCCGTTTTGTTTGACAATACTTCGAACGTCAACAAGAAGTGACGTGAAACAGCATCGCTAAGAGCGCCTTTAAAAACTGAACCAATTCTTTAAGTGTCATGTCACCTGGACAGAAGACAGGGATCGAACTGCTGCTGGTGGGGTGGGAGGTGGCCATTCCGTTTTGCCGGAGCCCGAAGCAGCAAGAGCATGACTGTTAGACCGGTCTAAAGGTCTTGTGGGACAAGCGATGAGTGACGTAAGGTTAGAGTCTTCCACCTGTTAATTATATGTGAAATTGTATGTTGACCCAGGCTGTGGACTTTGTGCCTAATTATCTAAACACAGAGCTCAGACTCAAAGTGTTCGTTCATTTTCAGCAAACACTGTGCAGAGGCAGACTACAATCTCTCTCTCCCTCTCGTTCTCCCTCTTCATCATGTGGACGTCC
>JAGFZM010006625.1:5000-13283 GCA_017657215.1 Limnothrissa miodon | reverse complement strand
GTGCAACTTGAGCAACAGAAAACACATGGCAAGAGGAATTAGCCGTCTGCAACAATTAAATATATAGTATTGTATTTAAGCACATATCATTTTGCTTGGGGAATTACCTGAATTTGACAGGAGCATAGAATGTATATAGACAGGAATCAAAGTAACTATTTAAAGAGTAGATGCTCCAGGTGAGGCTCAAACTCACAACCTCGGCATTGCTCTGCTGGAACTGTCTTATAAGTACCGCGCACTGACCGATTGCACCACTGGAGCTAAACAACAAAGCAAACAACACAAAAAAGCCCCCCCCCCCTTCTCTTACCCTCACGTATCCAAAGGCACCCAAAGAGGTGGTGACCTGTCCACTGTGGAGTTGCAGGTCATATATATGCAATTGATTTTTGTGTGGAAGAAATTGAAGCAGAACAAGAGAGTATAGTTTAGTGTCAAGAAGGTGGTATGTTAAGTATGCCTTTACACACATATGCTTCACCATTCTTTAGGGCCTAAATGCCAATGAGGTCCTCATTGTCTCAAGGTTGGCGACTCATTGTCTCAAATCCTGGCTGCCACAGTAATGCACTTAAGCAAGGTGCACAGCACTTCTCTAGGGGAAACTGGCCCAGAGCTATAAGTAATAGTTGACAAAATTCACTTTAGACAAAGGTGTCTATTGTAACTAAGTACAGTAACTATTTAAAGATTGGATGCTCCAGGTGAAGCTCAAACTCACAACCTCCGCATTGCTTTGCTGGAACTGTCTTATAAGTACCACGCGCTGACTGATTGCACCACTGGAGCTATAACAAGAAAGCAAACAACACAAGGTTGGCGACTCATTGTCTCAGATCTTGGCTGCCACAGTAATGCACTTAAGCAAGGTGCAGCAATCAAGTATATTGTATTTAAGCACATATCATTTTGCTTGGTGAATGACCTGAATTTGACAGGAGCATGGACTGTATAAAGAAGTATATAGTATATAGAAGTCAAAGTAACTATTTAAAGATCAGATGCTCTAAGAACCACAAGGTAATCGATTGTGCCACTTGAGCTCTTCAGATGCGAGAGTGGTCAGTGGCCACAAAGCTCTGCAGAGCAGGAAGTAAAGAATTGAGGGAGGACAAGGTAGTATAGTTATAGTTTAGAGTTAAGAAGGTGGAATGTTCAGTTTGCCTTTACACACATGCTTCACCAGTCTTTAGGGCCTAAATGCCAATAAGGTCAATGCATGACAAAGGTAACTAAATTTAACAGTTTAAAGATTGGATGCTCCAGGTGAGGCTCAAACTCACAACCTCAGCATTGCTCAGCTGGAACCGTCTTATAAGTACCACGCACTGACCGATTGAGCCACTGGAGCTGGACTAAAGTGAAGGGAGTCAGTGGCCACTAAACTCTGCAGAGCTGGTGAGCCGCAGGCTGCTGGGTTGGGACCTCACAATCATATAAATATCACATGCTAACATGCTAGGTCAGTCTAGTTCAAATCTATAGTGTCAGTAAGTGATACAGTCTGATAGACTACATGTATAAGAGATGGCGTCTACCATGCTGTCTGATGCACCACTGAAACCACAAAAAACTTTGTGATCTGGTGGAGGCGAAGTGGTTAAGGGACTTGGCTAGACCCATTGCGCCACTTGAACGCAGAAAATGCATGCACAGAGAAAAGAGCAGTCTGCGACAATCAAATTTATTACATGTATATTTAACCACATATCATTTTGCTGGGTGAATAACCTGAATTCGACAGGAGCATCAACTGTATGGACAGGAGTCAAAGTAACTATAACTATAAGTAACTATATGCTCCAGGTGAGGCTCGAACTCACAACCTCGGCATTGCTTAGCTGGAACTGTCTTATAAGTACCGCGCGCTGACCGATTGCGCCACTGGAGCCACAACAAGGCAAACAAAACAGAAAAAAATGTTGCTCCCCCCCCTTCTCTTACCCTCCAGTTGTATCCAAAGGCACCCAAAGAGGTGGTGACCTGTCCATTGTGGAGTTGCAGGTCATATATATGAAGGTGGACAAGATAGTATAGTTATAGTTTAGAGTCAAGAAGGTGGTATGTTTAGTATGCTTTTACACACACATGCTTCACCATTCTTTAGGGCCTAAATGCCAGTGAGGTCTGTTATGTAAATACCAGACAAAGGTACTGATAGTAACAGTTTAAAGTTTTGATGCTCCAGGTGAGGCTCGATCTCACAACCTCGGTATTGCTTCGCTGGAACCGTCTCATAAGTACCAAGCGCTGACCGATTGCACCACTGGAGCCACAGAGAATGTTGTATAGTCAGTGACAACCAACCCTCACTGAGCTGGAGGCATGTACAGCCATTGGATATTATGTGGAAAATTTTGAAGCAGGACCAGAAAGTATATTTTAGCATCAAGAAGGTGGTATGTTTTGTATGCAAGTGAGATCCTCATCGTGTGAAGGTTGGCGGCTCCAGGCTGCTGGGTTGGGACCTCACAATTTTGGCATTGCTCTGCTGGAACTGTCATATCAGTACCACATGCTAACATGCTAAGCAACTTTAGCATATCAAGCCTAGTACAATCCTATTGTGTCAGTAAGGGAAACAGGCTAATGAACTACATGTGATGCTACAAAGCCACAACAAAGGCACAACTCCACTGCTGAAGGGACAAGGGTGTGTATAAATGCTGGACACGATTGAACGATTGATTGCATACACTGAGACGAGAGAGGTATGTGTCAACTCTTCTAAGTTAAAGGAAGAACATAGGAAAACAGCTGTGTGTGTTTATTAAGGGCCTGAAGCACACTGAAGTTCAAATAATCGAAATACTGGCTAGGTAAGACTCGATCTTACAACCTCTGCACTTTACTAGAATTGTATGGCTAGCCCCAAAACAGCAACCTATAAACATAGTTTACATAGTTGCCCACTACTGACTAAACTTTCTTCAACACCCGAATGTTTATATGTGGATATGAGTGTGCATGTATGTGTATGTATGTGTGAGTGTCTGGGGGGTAGTTGAGACATACCACACAGTGAGGATGACCTCCACTGCAGTATGACGCCGGCCTCTCTGCACTCTGATGCGTAGGCCTCAAGCGCATCGCACAAACACTCCTCGCTGTTGGCTCCACAGGCACACAGGTCGTACACACATGCCGCGTAGAACATCTCAGGCGGAACCACCTTGTGGCACCGCTCGAACATGGAACCCTTGAGAATGGCGCAGCGAGCATTGGCAGACTTGCGGGCAGAGTAGCCGGCAGCCTTGCAGGGGCTCACGTCCTTGGACTCTAGCACGCACCCCGAGCTGGAGTTGCGCCGCTCCACCTGCGGAGAAGACAGGGAGGGAGATCAGCTGGAATTGATATGTTTACGATCACATGCAAACTTGACACAGGAAATATCCCAAAACCAAAGCTTGACCTGTCCACCATTTCAGTTCTTTTTCATTTCACACAAAAGTTCATGCAATTCACATCACGACCTGAGAACCTGAGACAAACACTTTATTTAAAACCACTTTATTTTATGATGGTATCTGTATCCCCCCCCCCCCCAACCCACAACTACCCACTCCTAATTTTTGTCTTTTTAAACGTTTTTGTTTCATAGGTTTGAGTTATAATGTCAGACAATAAGACTGTTTTTAAACAATTCATGGAATTTTTCACTACATTTCACTACATGTCTTAATATGCATTAGTATTTCAAAGTATATGTGACAATTAAACTTGATTGATTGGATCTACTGGTTCAGTGACTGTCAACATAATTTCTGTGTAATAATTACATCAACCTCTCTCTCACCCTCCAGTTGTTTCCAAAGGCAGCCCCTGAAGTGGTGAGCTGTCCATTGCGGAGTCGCAGGTCATCCTGCGGGTAGTTGTTAAAGTTGCCACACAGGCCACAGGTGTGCTTCTTGTATGTCCCAGGAACACTCACCTCCAGGTGAGAACGACCATTCCACTGCACCTGACAAATGAGTCTCTTATGCTAGTGAATTTTGTTCCCTATAGAACAAACCTATAGAAAACTATAGCTTGACAGAAAACATTAAATTGAAATGTCTGAATACTCACACATATACACATGATTTTATATGACAATGACACACTACCTTAAGGTGATGGAGAGAGATAGATAGATAGAGAGCGAGAGAGAGAGAGAGTGATGAGAAGAAGAGAGAAATTGACAGAGAGAGAGAGAGTGATGTGTGCAGAAGCAGTGAGGGTCTGTACCTTCAAGCCAATGTTAGTGTTCAAGAGGATGGTGTTGGTTTTGCGTTCCACATAAACATAGGGCTCCTTCAGGTACGGCAGTGAGACCACTACTGAGTCCACCTGAAATGGGGAGGGAGGCAAGTGCATATGGTTTAAAGTGAAATATAAACATACAGTAGGGGTCCTTCAGGCAGGGCAGTGGTCACCTCTAAGTCCTCCTGAGATGGGAAGGAATGTAAGCATGGTTTACAGTAAAATACATGTACATCTGCTATACATTGCAGAGACGTGTTACATACATATGTCGTACACGTATATGTCTGTCCTTTCCTATAGTTTGGGGGGACCATATATAGTATATTGAACATAAAAAAAGATAACTTCCTCTACAATACACACTAAATACTACAAAATAGTATTATTGAATGAATCTACATCTTGGCTTGGTTACCTTGACAACCCAGTTCTGCAGTAGGCTAACGGTGATGTCAGCAATAAACAAGGTAATCTCTTTGGTCCAGGACACACCCTTACGACCACGTGCATCATTGGTGACATGGATACTGCGCGCGCACACACACACGGACACACACACACACATACAAGCAAACAAACATACTTTAATTAGAACAATTCTGTTATAATAATCACATGTTTGTAATGCTAAAACAAACACTTGGACAACTTCATCCTCATCAAAAAACAGCATGCATTTACCATCAACAAAATGATCCAAATGTCCTACAGGTAAACTATTCCAAATATCACAACAGATAATTCAGTGTGACAGTCTACATTCTCTCACACACACATATAGACAGGCACAAACACACACACCTGAAGTCACCCCCATTGCAGTCCTCAGTGAGCACATAGGTGCAGGTTCCCTGGAAGTTGACCATCCTGCCATCAAAGGTGCGGTAGTGGGGGTCCCCAAAGGCAATGCAGGTGGCGGGTCGAGGAAGGCAGTGGGGACAACACATTCCTGGGATCAGGGCAGGGGTCTCATCCTGCAACACACACACACACACACACACTCAATCGTGAGTATGGACATTTATTCCAGTACACACAAGTAAGTAGAGACTTTGTATAAATGTGTGTGTGTGTGTGTGTGTGTGTGTGTGTGTGCGTGGGTGTGTAAATGAGAGAGGGAGAGAGAGAGAGAAAGAAAGAAAGAAAAAGAAAGGGTGTAACACTCACAGCAGCACAGTTGGTAGGGGGGCACCTCTCTGTCTGGCAGTGGACGTCTCCAGACACACATGTACAACTGGTGCACTCGTCCACCTGCCAGTGCTCATTACTTGCATACACCTCACCTTGGTACTCACACAAAACCCCAGAGACTACACACACACATACACACACACACACACACACATACACACACACACACACACGCAGTCACACACACACTGAATGTGTTAGCATTAAAGGGATGAATATCCTACAGACATGCAAGCACATTCCTTGCTCACACATTTACTGTTCATACACAAATGTGCATCTCTGTAAACATCTACCCAAACCCAATAGACACACAAACAAACACATGCCCACATACACACAAATATGCAAACACACACCTTGGCACTCAGGACAGCAATTCCCTGGCAGTTTCACCAAACCTTCTTCACACACCAATGGAACACACTCCTGTATCTCACACTCGATGTAGCCCAGCTGAAACAATAAACACACATGGGTAGACACACACACTCAGAGAGAAAGAGAGAGAGAGAGGAAAATATTTATAAGCAACAGACTAATTTACAGATCCAGAATGGGCTATTTTCTATCTGCTTGTTATGTTCATCAAGATTGCAGAAAGTGTGTGTGTGTGTGTGTGAGAGAGAGAGAGAGAGAGAGAGAGTGAAAGAGAGAGAGTGAAAGAGAGAGAGTGAAAGATAGAGAAATACCTACATTGCAGGTGCATGTAATACATTCGTTTGTGCTGTCTGTCCATTTGTGTCCATTTGGAACTCTATCCCTCCCTCCTTCAATCAAGCAAACTGCGATGGATACACACACACACACACACACACACACACACACACATGCACACACACCCACACACACACACACATGTACAGTGAGAGGTCACTTTCAGCACCATGGAGAGCGATCACCTATCCTATACCATACCTGTCATTGACTACCCAGCCTCATTATGGGTATGTGTGTGTGTGTGTGCATACATGTGGTTAGCAGCTATTGTGTGCCAAAGTATCAAACTTACACATACAGCTCATGAGTGTGACCTTTGAGTGTGACCACAAACACATCTAGGATGCTGAGACTGAAACAGAAACCAGTTAATATAGGAATTTGTGCTTTTTCAATTTGGCTGTGTCAAGTCAATTCTGATCAGCCCTCACAAGTACTGGAGGTCTTGCTATTCCTCTAAGCTTTGAGATCTCGTGCAATTTGGCACAGGCTCCCTCTGTTGGCACATCAGTGTTACTACATCTCGCCTGAGCTTTGATATCTCTATGGTGTGGCACATGCTCCCTCTGTCAGCACAGCAATGTTACTACATATCTCATTGTTTTTATTTTGACAAAACCTCACAGCAGGAAAGTTCTGCATCATTTTCTTTTGTGCATTTAGCAGTGATTACTGTAACAGTGATAGTTGGATACAAGCTTATTTCCTACAGCGATTAATCAATGAATTAATAAATTAATGAATTAGAGCTCTGAGAATGAACTGGAGCTCTTAGTGTGTAAACTTTTATTAATGTTTATTAGAGTCTTTTTGAGTTCATCACTTACTTCACACTTTTAACATACAGTATGTGCCGTTTAACCTATTTAGATAATAGTAAACAGCCACACACACCAGATGCTCTCATGTTACCGTGGAGACCTTTGAGGGTCTCTGAGGGTGAGGTGTGTGGTAAATCCATGTTACAGTAATGGAAACAGCTGTGTGAACTTGACCTTTGACCTCTCTACTGTACGCACCATCACAGACGGCACAGCAGGCATCTGGGGGGGTGTACTGCTCCGCCAGCGGACAGGTGAGAGGTACACATGTCTGATGCATACACGTCCAAGTCAGGTCCTGAATACACAGACACACACACACACACACACACACACACACACACAATATAAACAAGTGTACATCAAGTGTGCATACATTTCTTAATGAGTATCCCTTAAGTTATGATTTGATGTGTTAAAGTATACCTTGCATTGGCATGTGTAACAGGGATCATGTGGGGACAAAACCTCATTCCCAATTAATGTAGCTGTGCAGTTACTGAGGGGTTCTTAGAAACACACACAAACACACGCACACACACACACACACACACACATATATCAAAACTTTACATCATAAAATTACAGAGTTAAGTAAATTACACAGAATATTTAATATTCATGCAATGAATACGCACACACACACACACACACACTTACGTGCACACACTGGGCAGCAGGAATCTGGGGTATATAGGATATTTTCTTTTGCACAGTCAACCAGACTTGGGCACTGTTTCCTAATACAACGCAAATGCTGTTTCCCATCTGGCATTTCCTGTATGCACATAAACACACATACACACACACAAGCATGTTCAAACAATGGCATACAGCACTGATTTTGCAAAGTAAAGTATACACACCCATGTGTGACCGCACCTCACAAACACAGATCTTGCAGGGATCATCTGCAGGGTGGAAGGTCTCGCCTGGTTCATACACTTTACCATCGGAGATACAATCTGCTCAACCAATTACAGTGAGGTAGTTAGATTTCTCAAAACTGTGTTGTATTTTGCTTGTCTGTGTGTTTGTTTGTGTGTGTGTGTGTGTGTGTGTGTGTGTGTGTGTACGTACCTGCACAGACTGGACAGCACTCTCCAGGCACGTTGACGGTGTGTGTGCAGAGTGAGATGCATCGTATCTCTGAGCAGGTGGTCACTCCATCTACACACATGCAGCTCATGCAGGGGGAGGCAGAGTCAAACCACTCACTGCCCTCAGTGTACTCCACACCCTTATACACACAGCCTACAGGTTTAAAGGAGTGTGTGTGTATGTGTGTGTGTGAGAGTGTGTG
>JAGFZM010006624.1:5000-13243 GCA_017657215.1 Limnothrissa miodon | reverse complement strand
GTGCAACTTGAGCAACAGAAAACACATGGCAAGAGGAATTAGCCGTCACAATTAAATATACAGTATTGTATTTAAGCACATATCATTTTGCTTGGGGAATTACCTGAATTTGACAGGAGCATAGAATGTATATAGACAGGAGTCAAAGTAACTATTTAAAGAGTAGATGCTCCAGGTGAGGCTCGAACTCACAACCTCAGCATTGCTCTGCTGGAACTGTCTTATAAGTACCACACGCTGACCGATTGCGCCACTGGAGCTAAACAACAAAGCAAACAACACAAAAAAGCCCCCCCGCCCCCTTCTCTTACCCTCACGTATCCAAAGGCACCCAAAGAGGTGGTGACCTGTCCACTGTGGAGTTGCAGGTCATATATATGCAATTGATTTTTGTGTGGAAGAAATTGAAGCAGAACAAGAGAGTATAGTTTAGTGTCAAGAAGGTGGTATGTTAAGTATGCCTTTACACACATATGCTTCACCATTCTTTAGGGCCTAAATGCCAATGAGGTCCTCATTGTCTCAAGGTTGGCGACTCATTGTCTCAAATCCTGGCTGCCACAGTAATGCACTTAAGCAAGGTGCACAGCACTTCTCTAGGGGAAACTGGCCCAGAGCTATAAGTAATAGTTGACAAAATTCACTTTAGACAAAGGTGTCTATTGTAACTAAGTACAGTAACTATTTAAAGATTGGATGCTCCAGGTGAAGCTCAAACTCACAACCTCCGCATTGCTTTGCTGGAACTGTCTTATAAGTACCACGCGCTGACTGATTGCACCACTGGAGCTATAACAAGAAAGCAAACAACACAAGGTTGGCGACTCATTGTCTCAGATCTTGGCTGCCACAGTAATGCACTTAAGCAAGGTGCAGCAATCAAGTATATTGTATTTAAGCACATATCATTTTGCTTGGTGAATGACCTGAATTTGACAGGAGCATGGACTGTATAAAGAAGTATATAGTATATAGAAGTCAAAGTAACTATTTAAAGATCAGATGCTCTAAGAACCACAAGTTAATCGATTGTGCCACTTGAGCTCTTCAGATGCGAGAGTGGTCAGTGGCCACAAAGCTCTGCAGAGCAGGAAGTAAAGAATTGAGGGAGGACAAGGTAGTATAGTTATAGTTTAGAGTTAAGAAGGTGGAATGTTCAGTTTGCCTTTACACACATGCTTCACCAGTCTTTAGGGCCTAAATGCCAATAAGGTCAATGCATGACAAAGGTAACTAAATTTAACAGTTTAAAGATTGGATGCTCCAGGTGAGGCTCAAACTCACAACCTCAGCATTGCTCAGCTGGAACCGTCTTATAAGTACCACGCACTGACCGATTGAGCCACTGGAGCTGGACTAAAGTGAAGGGAGTCAGTGGCCACTAAACTCTGCAGAGCTGGTGAGCCGCAGGCTGCTGGGTTGGGACCTCACAATCATATAAATATCACATGCTAACATGCTAGGTCAGTCTAGTTCAAATCTATAGTGTCAGTAAGTGATACAGTCTGATAGACTACATGTATAAGAGATGGCGTCTACCATGCTGTCTGATGCACCACTGAAACCACAAAAAACTTTGTGATCTGGTGGAGGCGAAGTGGTTAAGGGACTTGGCTAGACCCATTGCGCCACTTGAACGCAGAAAATGCATGCACAGAGAAAAGAACAGTCTGCGACAATCAAATTTATTACATGTATATTTAACCACATATCATTTTGCTGGGTGAATAACCTGAATTCGACAGGAGCATCAACTGTATGGACAGGAGTCAAAGTAACTATAAGTAACTATATGCTCCAGGTGAGGCTCGAACTCACAACCTCGGCATTGCTTAGCTGGAACTGTCTTATAAGTACCGCGCGCTGACCGATTGCGCCACTGGAGCCACAACAAGGCAAACAACATAGAAAAAAATGTTGCTCCCCCCCCCTTCTCTTACCCTCCAGTTGTATCCAAAGGCACCCAAAGAGGTGGTGACCTGTCCATTGTGGAGTTGCAGGTCATATATATGAAGGTGGACAAGATAGTATAGTTATAGTTTAGAGTCAAGAAGGTGGTATGTTTAGTATGCTTTTACACACACATGCTTCACCATTCTTTAGGGCCTAAATGCCAGTGAGGTCTGTTATGTAAATACCAGACAAAGGTACTGATAGTAACAGTTTAAAGTTTTGATGCTCAAGGTGAGGCTCGATCTCACAACCTCGGTATTGCTTCGCTGGAACCGTCTCATAAGTACCAAGCGCTGACCGATTGCACCACTGGAGCCACAGAGAATGTTGTATAGTCAGTGACAACCAACCCTCACTGAGCTGGAGGCATGTACAGCCATTGGATATTATGTGGAAAATTTTGAAGCAGGACCAGAAAGTATATTTTAGCATCAAGAAGGTGGTATGTTTTGTATGCAAGTGAGATCCTCATCGTGTGAAGGTTGGCGGCTCCAGGCTGCTGGGTTGGGACCTCACAATTTTGGCATTGCTCTGCTGGAACTGTCATATCAGTACCACATGCTAACATGCTAAGCAACTTTAGCATATCAAGCCTAGTACAATCCTATTGTGTCAGTAAGGGAAACAGGCTAATGAACTACATGTGATGCTACAAAGCCACAACAAAGGCACAACTCCACTGCTGAAGGGACAAGGGTGTGTATAAATGCTGGACACGATTGAACGATTGATTGCATACACTGAGACGAGAGAGGTATGTGTCAACTCTTCTAAGTTAAAGGAAGAACATAGGAAAACAGCTGTGTGTGTTTATTAAGGGCCTGAAGCACACTGAAGTTCAAATAATCGAAATACTGGCTAGGTAAGACTCGATCTTACAACCTCTGCACTTTACTAGAATTGTATGGCTAGCCCCAAAACAGCAACCTATAAACATAGTTTACATAGTTGCCCACTACTGACTAAACTTTCTTCAACACCCGAATGTTTATATGTGGATATGAGTGTGCATGTATGTGTATGTATGTGTGAGTGTCTGGGGGGTAGTTGAGACATACCACACAGTGAGGATGACCTCCACTGCAGTATGACGCCGGCCTCTCTGCACTCTGATGCGTAGGCCTCAAGCGCATCGCACAAACACTCCTCGCTGTTGGCTCCACAGGCACACAGGTCGTACACACATGCCGCGTAGAACATCTCAGGCGGAACCACCTTGTGGCACCGCTCGAACATGGAACCCTTGAGAATGGCGCAGCGAGCATTGGCAGACTTGCGGGCAGAGTAGCCGGCAGCCTTGCAGGGGCTCACGTCCTTGGACTCTAGCACGCACCCCGAGCTGGAGTTGCGCCGCTCCACCTGCGGAGAAGACAGGGAGGGAGATCAGCTGGAATTGATATGTTTACGATCACATGCAAACTTGACACAGGAAATATCCCAAAACCAAAGCTTGACCTGTCCACCATTTCAGTTCTTTTTCATTTCACACAAAAGTTCATGCAATTCACATCACGACCTGAGAACCTGAGACAAACACTTTATTTAAAACCACTTTATTTTATGATGGTATCTGTATCCCCCCCCCCCAACCCACAACTACCCACTCCTAATTTTTGTCTTTTTAAACGTTTTTGTTTCATAGGTTTGAGTTATAATGTCAGACAATAAGACTGTTTTTAAACAATTCATGGAATTTTTCACTACATTTCACTACATGTCTTAATATGCATTAGTATTTCAAAGTATATGTGACAATTAAACTTGATTGATTGGATCTACTGGTTCAGTGACTGTCAACATAATTTCTGTGTAATAATTACATCAACCTCTCTCTCACCCTCCAGTTGTTTCCAAAGGCAGCCTCTGAAGTGGTGAGCTGTCCATTGCGGAGTCGCAGGTCATCCTGCGGGTAGTTGTTGAAGTTGCCACACAGGCCACAGGTGTGCTTCTTGTATGTCCCAGGAACACTCACCTCCAGGTGAGAACGACCATTCCACTGCACCTGACAAATGAATCTCTTATGCTAGTGAATTTTGTTCCCTATAGAACAAACCTATAGAAAACTATAGCTTGACAGAAAACATTAAATTGAAATGTCTGAATACTCACACATATACACATGATTTTATATGACAATGACACACTACCTTAAGGTGATGGAGAGAGATAGATAGATAGAGAGCGAGAGAGAGAGAGAGTGATGAGAAGAAGAGAGAAATTGACAGAGAGAGAGAGAGTGATGTGTGCAGAAGCAGTGAGGGTCTGTACCTTCAAGCCAATGTTAGTGTTCAAGAGGATGGTGTTGGTTTTGCGTTCCACATAAACATAGGGCTCCTTCAGGTACGGCAGTGAGACCACTACTGAGTCCACCTGAAATGGGGAGGGAGGCAAGTGCATATGGTTTAAAGTGAAATATAAACATACAGTAGGGGTCCTTCAGGCAGGGCAGAGGTCACCTCTAAGTCCTCCTGAGATGGGAAGGAATGTAAGCATGGTTTACAGTAAAATACATGTACATCTGCTATACATTGCAGAGACGTGTTACATACATATGTCGTACACGTATATGTCTGTCCTTTCCTATAGTTTGGGGGGACCATATATAGTATATTGAACATAAAAAAAGATAACTTCCTCTACAATACACACTAAATACTACAAAATAGTATTATTGAATGAATCTACATCTTGGCTTGGTTACCTTGACAACCCAGTTCTGCAGTAGGCTAACGGTGATGTCAGCAATAAACAAGGTAATCTCTTTGGTCCAGGACACACCCTTACGACCACGTGCATCATTGGTGACATGGATACTGCGCACGCACACACACGGACACACACACACATACAAGCAAACAAACATACTTTAATTAGAACAATTCTGTTATAATAATCACATGTTTGTAATGCTAAAACAAACACTTGGACAACTTCATCCTCATCAAAAAACAGCATGCATTTACCATCAACAAAATGATCCAAATGTCCTACAGGTAAACTATTCCAAATATCACAACAGATAATTCAGTGTGACAGTCTACATTCTCTCACACACACATATAGACAGGCACAAACACACACACCTGAAGTCACCCCCATTGCAGTCCTCAGTAAGCACATAGGTGCAGGTTCCCTGGAAGTTGACCATCCTGCCATCAAAGGTGCGGTAGTGGGGGTCCCCAAAGGCAATGCAGGTGGCGGGTCGAGGAAGGCAGTGGGGACAACACATTCCTGGGATCAGGGCAGGGGTCTCATCCTGCAACACACACACACACACACACACTCAATCGTGAGTATGGACATTTATTCCAGTACACACAAGTAAGTAGAGACTTTGTATAAATGTGTGTGTGTGTGTGTGTGTGTGTGCGTGGGTGTGTAAATGAGAGAGGGAGAGAGAGAGAGAAAGAAAGAAAGAAAAAGAAAGGGTGTAACACTCACAGCAGCACAGTTGGTAGGGGGGCACCTCTCTGTCTGGCAGTGGACGTCTCCAGACACACATGTACAACTGGTGCACTCGTCCACCTGCCAGTGCTCATTACTTGCATACACCTCACCTTGGTACTCACACAAAACCCCAGAGACTACACACACACATACACACACACACACACACACACATACACACACACACACACACGCAGTCACACACACACTGAATGTGTTAGCATTAAAGGGATGAATATCCTACAGACATGCAAGCACATTCCTTGCTCACACATTTACTGTTCATACACAAATGTGCATCTCTGTAAACATCTACCCAAACCCAATAGACACACAAACAAACACATGCCCACATACACACAAATATGCAAACACACACCTTGGCACTCAGGACAGCAATTCCCTGGCAGTTTCACCAAACCTTCTTCACACACCAATGGAACACACTCCTGTATCTCACACTCGATGTAGCCCAGCTGAAACAATAAACACACATGGGTAGACACACACACTCAGAGAGAAAGAGAGAGAGAGAGGAAAATATTTATAAGCAACAGACTAATTTACAGATCCAGAATGGGCTATTTTCTATCTGCTTGTTATGTTCATCAAGATTGCAGAAAGTGTGTGTGTGTGTGTGTGAGAGAGAGAGAGAGAGAGAGAGAGTGAAAGAGAGAGAGTGAAAGAGAGAGAGTGAAAGATAGAGAAATACCTACATTGCAGGTGCATGTAATACATTCGTTTGTGCTGTCTGTCCATTTGTGTCCATTTGGAACTCTATCCCTCCCTCCTTCAATCAAGCAAACTGCGATGGATACACACACACACACACACACACACACACACACACATGCACACACACCCACACACACACACACATGTACAGTGAGAGGTCACTTTCAGCACCATGGAGAGCGATCACCTATCCTATACCATACCTGTCATTGACTACCCAGCCTCATTATGGGTATGTGTGTGTGTGTGTGCATACATGTGTTTAGCAGCTATTGTGTGCCAAAGAATCAAACTTACACATACAGCTCATGAGTGTGACCTTTGAGTGTGACCACAAACACATCTAGGATGCTGAGACTGAAACAGAAACCAGTTAATATAGGAATTTGTGCTTTTTCAATTTGGCTGTGTCAAGTCAATTCTGATCAGCCCTCACAAGTACTGGAGGTCTTGCTATTCCTCTAAGCTTTGAGATCTCGTGCAATTTGGCACAGGCTCCCTCTGTTGGCACATCAGTGTTACTACATCTCGCCTGAGCTTTGATATCTCTATGGTGTGGCACATGCTCCCTCTGTTAGCACAGCAATGTTACTACATATCTCATTGTTTTTATTTTGACAAAACCTCACAGCAGGAAAGTTCTGCATCATTTTCTTTTGTGCATTTAGCAGTGATTACTGTAACAGTGATAGTTGGATACAAGCTTATTTCCTACAGCGATTAATCAATGAATTAATAAATTAATGAATTAGAGCTCTGAGAATGAACTGGAGCTCTTAGTGTGTAAACTTTTATTAATGTTTATTAGAGTCTTTTTGAGTTCATCACCTACTTCA
The DNA here is from genome assembly GCA_017657215.1 of Limnothrissa miodon. Lineage (NCBI taxonomy): Eukaryota > Metazoa > Chordata > Actinopteri > Clupeiformes > Clupeidae > Limnothrissa > Limnothrissa miodon. The sequence continues at coordinate 6,272 of JAGFZM010006624.1, read as the reverse complement.
CACTTTTAACATACAGTATGTGCCGTTTAACCTATTTAGATAATAGTAAACAGCCACACACACCAGATGCTCTCATGTTACCGTGGAGACCTTTGAGGGTCTCTGAGGGTGAGGTGTGTGGTAAATCCATGTTACAGTAATGGAAACAGCTGTGTGAACTTGACCTTTGACCTCTCTACTGTACGCACCATCACAGACGGCACAGCAGGCATCTGGGGGGGTGTACTGCTCCGCCAGCGGACAGGTGAGAGGTACACATGTCTGATGCATACACGTCCAAGTCAGGTCCTGAATACACAGACACACACACACACACACACACACACACACACACAATATAAACAAGTGTACATCAAGTGTGCATACATTTCTTAATGAATATCCCTTGAGTTATGATTTGATGTGTTAAAGTATACCTTGCATTGGCATGTGTAACAGGGATCATGTGGGGACAAAACCTCATTCCCAATTAATGTAGCTGTGCAGTTACTGAGGGGTTCTTAGAAACACACACAAACACACGCACACACACACACACACACACACACACATATATCAAAACTTTACATCATAAAATTACAGAGTTAAGTAAATTACACAGAATATTTAATATTCATGCAATGAATACGCACACACACACACACACACACTTACGTGCACACACTGGGCAGCAGGAATCTGGGGTATATAGGATATTTTCTTTTGCACAGTCAACCAGACTTGGGCACTGTTTCCTAATACAACGCAAATGCTGTTTCCCATCTGGCATTTCCTGTATGCACATAAACACACATACACACACACAAGCATGTTCAAACAATGGCATACAGCACTGATTTTGCAAAGTAAAGTATACACACCCATGTGTGACCGCACCTCACAAACACAGATCTTGCAGGGATCATCTGCAGGGTGGAAGGTCTCGCCTGGTTCATACACTTTACCATCGGAGATACAATCTGCTCAACCAATTACAGTGAGGTAGTTAGATTTCTCAAAACTGTGTTGTATTTTGCTTGTCTGTGTGTTTGTTTGTGTGTGTGTGTGTGTGTGTGTGTGTGTGTGTGTACGTACCTGCACAGACTGGACAGCACTCTCCAGGCACGTTGACGGTGTGTGTGCAGAGTGAGATGCATCGTATCTCTGAGCAGGTGGTCACTCCATCTACACACATGCAGCTCATGCAGGGGGAGGCAGAGTCAAACCACTCACTGCCCTCAGTGTACTCCACACCCTTATACACACAGCCTACAGGTTTAAAGGAGTGTGTGT
>JAGFZM010006623.1:0-19007 GCA_017657215.1 Limnothrissa miodon | reverse complement strand
TGTTGTCCACCATGCCTTTAGCCCTTGTTGTATTGTACACAATTTCATCAGTGATTCAAGCTGAACCATCTGCCTACATTGCTTGAATTTGCTATGTGCGGAACATCTCACTGTGAACTGACTTTTGGAACCTCAGGTGATCAAAGCCACACGTATCCTGTGCAATTATCTTCGGGAAGATAATCAAGAAGTTGAAGATGAGCGGCACAGAAGTGAGGAAGATGTAGAGGAAGGGGTCATGGGACATTTTCTGCCCGCCATCCCATCTCCTCGAGGGCACCGCAGACCATTGCAGTCCATGCAAAACCGTGACACACTATGCCGATATTTCACCTCACCTGCAGGCCAAGTGGACAACTCCAGAGAGTGCGTCGTGGCATGCAGTGATGACCAACACTGTCAACACTACAGTGGTTTTCTCCACTACCATGAATAAAATAATAATTATACACTAATTATATATAATATAATTACTCTGTGGTCTCTATTTTGTTCTTAGCCAGGCTATTGTGTTATAGTTGAAAGATGTTGGTGAATTAATAGAAAGTTTCACAAGCTATTTCTTCAATAAATAATACATATTTATTTTTTGATATAATGAAATAATTTAATTGTATAATTCATTATACTTGATGGATTACAAATTCATGTAAGAGCAATCTCCAGTATAATGTGTCATGTGATGTGTTGGTGTGAGTGTAGTGTAGAATGGGGTCATGCCACTGGCCCTCTGATCAAACTGTGCCTCATACAAAACCTGTTGGAATTTAAGTATTTTAGAGTAATTTAGAGACTGGCTTTCCTCGCTTAGGCTTCTCATGGAAGGAGCCAAGCTAACCAAAAACGGGAGAATGTGGTCTTTCTCCCTCTCTCGCTCTCTTTCCTCCTTCCTTGCCAGGTACTCCTCCAAAAAACGATTTCCCGATGCAGACACACGTCTACGTTTAGATGCCTGCACTGGTTGAGTTGGTTGGCTCTCAACCTCTGCCTGCTCTCCCTCAGCATCCGGATCGCCTTTGCCCTGTTCTTCTACCCCATTGCCAATATTACTTGAAACCCTAAACCAAAAGCAGTTTGGTGTAATGCATTACCAAAGTAATATAACATTAAGGCATTATTATACATTTTGCTGTAATACAATGATTCAAAAGAAAGTGCAAAACCACTAGGCTATATTTTGGTCTTCTGGCCTGTGTCAATGCCAGTACAAAATACGTTCCGTATTATTAACCTGAAAGTATGTCTGACATGTTAACTCTGTGTCATGAGAGAAAAATGATTCAACCAAAATGTATTTTCTAAAAGGTAGCCTATATTATCAAGATATGAAGACACTTACTGGGCATTAGCCTAATGAGTTGTTGAATATAACATATTTGATTAGGCTACCTCCTGTGTTCTCTGGTGTGCTCAATGAAGGATATGGCATCCAGATATTTCCACTTTTTCTTTTTCCGTCCTCCTTCTTGTCCACTTTTCCCCTCACCCTCTTTTTTGGCCTTGCGGTATGTGTCCACAAAATTTTTCCATTGGCTTGTAACCTTACCCACTGAAAACAAAATGCAATGACGTGTGACTAGTTATACCCTTCATTACAGTCTCTGTCCTACCGCACCTGCTATACTTGAGGCACACACGCCCACTTTTTCTCAACTCACGCAACAACAAATTGTAGCAGAATCATAAGCCAAAAAAAAAAACACAGAACAAAGCTCATGAACACTAAACGTAACTGTTATTATACATAAAAGGACTGGACAGGGGAAAAATCCTTAATCTTAATTTGTCCTCGCAGGTTATCGGCAGATTTATGGTAGGCTATAATATTCACTTTGTTTACGCGTTGCTAGGCAAAGATCAGGGCAGGCCTACCATCTTTTCCAAGTTCCCTTGCGATCCTGTCCCAGATGTTGTCCTTCAGCTCAGTGTCGATATAATCAGGCAGACTTTTGTCATATAGCATGGGGTTTTGGCTGACAAGGTTAATGAGTGCTTCTCCCATTTTTTTTTATTTTGCTGGGTTTTTTAATCATTCGATTATGTCACAGTAGAACACAGTTACATTTATATCTGATTGGTCAAACACTCTTTTTCGCTTGCGAAATTCGCAATCGGAACGGACTGATCCGATATTTTTTTTCCATGCACAGACTCATTAAAACCATGTAGTTGTTAATCAGCGAAATTCGCTGCGAAAATCCGTGCGGAAAATCCGCTTTGGTGTGGAAGGGCCTTAACGTGATGTTACTATTGTGTTGCATTGAAATCGTCAGACTATCTAGTTTTATGCAAAAATAATAATAATGAAAAATGATTGACGCAGCTGTGCACAGTGCTGTCATCAATCCGAGACACAGCCACACAAACTTCTACAATTTATAACTTCTAACTTTCTACAACACGTCTTCGTGTTCAATACATTTGCATAGAAAACATAAATTCCACTACATTATGCTGTAACCAAAATAATTTATTCTGTCCCTTTATGGCACTGTCTGTCTAAGTAACAAAGTCTGTGAAATGAGTTGGCAGCCTCCTGGTTCTTTGAGGTCTACTGCCCTGCTGGGGAGCATCATCAGGCACTATTTCAGCCGGCTCAGTTACACTATTCGGCTCAGCAGTGTCTTGCCCGGGCTCAACCCACAGTTTCACAATGATACATGTGGCATTATCTTCTTGCCATTCTTTTCGATAATGACTGATTGGCTTTTCCGACCCATCACTGTGTAGGGGTCATGTTCAAAAGGTGTTGACAATTTGTTTTGCTCAGTTGTACGAACAGCATCATCCAGTCCCAGGTATCTTAGTTGCTGACAGTTCAGGAAGTTTGGTTCTGATCTGGCGGTTGAACAGTAGTTCGGCTGGACTGCGACCCGTGACGCAGTGCGGGGTGCTGCAATAAGCCAAAAGAAAAACATCTAGCTCAGTGCGCCAGTCCTTCTCTTTGGCATGAGCTGCACGTATGGCCTTACAAAGTGTTCTGTTCTGCCTTTCGACCTCGCCATTTGCCTGAGGCCAGTATGGCGTAACCCACCACTGTGTTATCCCATGTTCCTGCAGATATGTTTGAAATTCCTTTGAGAGAAATGGAGTGCCATTATCTGTCACTATGCATTCTGGGAGCCTGTGTGTTGCAAATTAGTTTCACAGAAATGGGGTTCTGAAGGATATCAACACTCACCCACCTGGAGTAATAGTCAGTCAGTACCAGCAGGTGGTGTCCTGATGGAAATGGGCAAATGGCTTTGCTGGGAGCTCTGTCCTGGTGGTAAGAACCTCCTGCGAAGGCGGCCTATTAATTTGGCAAGCATGACATGACCTCACTAGCTCCTCTGCTTCTCGATCCATTCCAGGCCACCACACTTTTTTTTACTATGCCTTGATGGCCTTCATGTGCTAGCATCAGTGTTTGTCGTCGTGCAGCCTGAGGAGTGACAATTCTGGAACCTCTCAACACAATTTTCTCCACAGTGAAGAGCTCAGACTTAACACATTTGCTCCACTCACCAGTTTTGTGGTGTGAAAGCATGCGGCACTGCATGTTGAGCCACCCAGTAAACATGGTCCTCCAGTGTTCCTCACTTTACTGGCTGGTTGACCGTTAGGCGTGACAGCGAATCAGCTGCATTCTGTGGGCCTGGCTTATAAATGACCTTAAAGCAAAGCTACAAAGCCCATCTTTCAATCCTGGCTGGCAGTTTGTACTTCGGTGAATAGATCGTTTCCAGAGATTTATGGTCGGTGACCAACACTAAGTCTTTTCCATAGAGAAATACATGAAATTTCTCACATGCCCATACGATAGCAAGGGCTTTTCTTTCGGTTTGGGAATAGCGACGTTCTACATCTGATAAGGCTCAGCTAGCATAATAGACAGGCTTGTGTGTTCCATCACTCTGTCTCTGGCTCAATATTGCTCCTAGTCCCACTGGACTAGCATCTACAACCACATGTGTCTCGGCATCTTGTTTGAAATATGCCATTACATGAGAACTGGCCAGCTGTCTCTTTAACTCCACAAATGCTGTTTCCTGCTCTGGTCCCCATGTCCATTTATAGGACTGCCTTGTGAGCCTCCTAAGTGGTTCAGATGTTGTGGCTAGATTTGGGATGATCCTGCCGCAATAGTTCACATGTCCGGAAAAGCTCCTCACTTCAGCAGCATTTGTTGGCGATGCGTATTCTCCACCGCATCGATCTTAGACTGAGCTGCTCCTATTCACATGACCCATGAATTCCAGTTGTGACATCCGGAATTGGCACTTTTTGCTGTTGACAGTCAGATGCTTTTCCTGCAACCGTTGCAGGACTATCATCGTGTCGCTGTATGGTTTCTCCTAATACAATGTCATCTGATATGTTGTGCACACCAGAAATGGCTTGTAGTACTTGTCCAATGATGTGCTGATATATCTCCGGTGCAGATGAGATACCAAACATCAGTCTCTTATAACGCCATAGCCCTGTGTGTGTTACAAAAGTAGTGAGTGACCTGGACTCTGGTTCCAGCTCTATTTGATGGTATCCCCACATCAAAATACTGTGGCTCTTGTCATGTCCTCCAGTATTTCGTCTACGACGGGAATGGGGTGCCTTTCTCGCATAGCCTTGTTTGCTCTGCGCATGTCCACACACAGTCTAGGCTCTTTCTTACCTAGGTGATACCCATGGTGTTGGTCCATTCACTCCTTCGATGACATCAGTCTCCTCCAGTTGTTTTAATTTCTCTCCACCTGTTTTCTCACACTGAAAGGTATCCTGCGAACAGGCTGTGCTACTGGTCGTACCGTCATCCACCGTCAGCTGAAAATCTGTCACCGTCAGTTTTCCTAAACCGTGAAAACAGTCTTTGTATTTCTCCTCTATCTCATTTCTGAAAGCTGTCATGTCTTTGAGCTGTACTGTGTTCACATGTTCAATAGGGCCGATGTGTAAAAGTCCCAATTTCATAGCAGTGTGTCTGCCTAACACCCAGATTTGTGCCTCCTCAATCACTTGGACTGTTGCTGAGACTATTTCTGACATTTCATTTGCTTTGAATCTAGCAATGACAACACCTTTTACACGAAATGACTGACTTTGGGTTTTGGAGAATCTGAATCTTACAGATTTATCTTTACTTTTGTCATATTTCTTTTCCACAGCATTAACTGTTAATTTTTCCATCCTTTTCTGCCTCAAAATCTGCTGTCTCTATCACTCTTGCAATTTCTTGGAGCTCTGGCAGTTCTTTTTCTCGCAGCAAACGTCTCCACAGTGAATTTGACAAGCATTTATCAATCACTTGATCACGTATGAAGTCATCTTTGTTGTCCCCAAATTCACTTGTAGCTGCGAGCTGCTTTAATCTACGCACAAAACTGTCTATGGACTCTCCTTGTGTTTGTTGCGCTTGTCTAAACATGTGTCTTTCATAAGGAATATTTTTCTGCGGTGTAAAATAGGCATTTAGCTTGTGCACTGCACCATCATAGTAACCGTCATTTGTAGTCTCATCCATCGTGAAGAAGATGTCTTGGACTTCAGCTCCTGCTAAATGTTGCTACAAAGGCCTCTTCCGTGCATCATCGCAGATTCCCGACACGACTAAATAGAGTTTAAAACTATTTAGCTATTTTAGCCAACGGAGGTCGGCATTAGCTGACTCGCCAGACACATCAAAGGGAGTTACCGTTGGTAGCGCCATGCTCACAGTCTGTTCGCTTTTCTTCTTCCTCCTTGTCAGATTAACTTTAGGTTTTAGATCCTCGTCGCCATTTGTAATGTTTCTCTCATACTTATTAACATCACGACTCATACTCCGCTCGTGCAGTCATCACCTTGCACTTTATTTTTCTCCCACCTCACTCAACTGCCCATGACATACTCTGACCTCATTACGCATACACAACATGAGTTGCCAGACACTACAATAGGCTAGCTGCAAAATAGACTACTTTTAATAAGTGTTATCTAGTAGGGATGGTAAAAACAAAAAATATCCCTGACCTTCCACCGAGCCTCATTTTTCAGTTGGTAAACCTGTCAGATTTGGGGCTGATAATGCACACGGCACACAGTGCTATCGCGACTTGCGCAACCTATAATTGCTATTTTGTGCGAGTGCATCGTTCTTCTTCCCGGCAGAAATGTACGTTCTCAATACAGCAGATGGATTTGCGCTCTGTCGGGCGTGTCACTGAAAAGAAGGGGTGTGGTGCGGCGCATAACGCGAATTTTGTATTTTACAAGAGGTAAACGTCAATTCGCTATTGACCAGAAAAAACCTGGTCAGGAATCATTCGTGCTTTGTTCAAAGGCTATTGTACGGGCGCTTAAGTGCTTTGGGATATGGAGTCCAGACACAAGCTGCTTCTGTCATCAGCAGCAGCCCAGTTAAAATACAATTAAAAGACAATTTTTTGGAATGTTCGTTGCTGCACCTGATGACAACAGTAGCCTATGGCAGGCTATCTGGTGTAGACAACCTGTAATTTGAAACACCGTGGCTCATTTAAGAAAATGATGGCTTCGATGAGATGCTGCTTGTTTAGTTTGAGATGACAGTAGTGCTAATAATAATAAAGCAAGAAGTTGCTCATTACCTGTTACAATTGAAGATCCTGAAATGTAGCAGTAATTTCCCAATCTAAGCCCATCATATACGGAATATTGCCTAATAGACTGCAACACGATAATACCAATACATAATTCCATCTGTGTTATTATTTTTGGTGAAATGGTCCCATACACATCTTTTCCTTGCATGTTTCATGATGTACAGTAGTCACCTGCCTTGAGTGTTTTAGCCTGAACCTTTTAGCATAGGCTACTTTTTGCATGTTTTGAGATTGCAAACCTTACAAACCTGTGACCTCAAAATGTTTTTATTGGTTTATTAATAGGCAAGTTGTTGAGTTTATTTATACGCGCAGGTTTAACTGGATAAAAGTAAAAGTATATACGTGGAGTCTTTCTTTATTATTTTATTATCACACACACCAGATCTCTTTTTCCATCCGTCTCCTAAGCTAAAGTCAGAGAACTAATGTACAGGTCTTATCACATGAATACATAACCGTAATACCAAAAGTATCAGTGCAACAGTAAACACTTTTACTGTGAGGCATCTAATAAGAGCGTTATTCATAATATTTAACATAAGTTGTGTAAAATTGAGTGGGAGGGATAATTCTGTCACTTTATAATGTCACTTTACACAAAAACATCTTGGAATGAGATGGCTAACATCTCATGTTGTCTTATAGCGTTTAGTCTAATTTAGAGATCACATTCACTGCAGCTCGTATGCAGGAATAAGAGTTGGTTACATGCTGTGTCTGTCCAACAACTTACAAAAAGTCACCTCATCTGATCATCTGTTTGTGTGAATTGAAATGAACCAACACACTCCACACAAGGGGTGAGACGATTACAGATTTTGACGCGATTATTGCGAGGGAAATAATTGCGATAATGCGATTATTGAGATTATTATGAAACAATACATTTTAAATCCTATTATAGATATCCTAATCGATCATATAGAAATATCCTACTGCTTAATTTCACTCCGGAGCAATTTTTGAAGTGGGTGCAGAAGGCACAGACTTTGAGAAGGATTCTGTAACAGCTGGTTGTTGAACTGCAGCTTTCATTTAAAGGTAAAAAAGAGAAAAAATGAAATTAATTACCCATATCAAGATTATCTTTGGTTGGACTTTCCAAATAATCAATGTGCTTTACAGCAGCCTATTTACCACTCCCCCAGTTATATTTATTGAGTGTAATTACCAATTCATACCCATTTCTTAATTACTTTTTCCAATTCTCATTTTAACTTCAGTTCATACTGTCTGTCTACTACAGTTGTGTTGTTGGTTTGAAGTTCTAGGTGGCTTGTGGAGAGAAATATGGCGATCTCACAGATTTTTCAGTGCTTGAAGTTTACTTCCTCTATGTCACAGTTATGTTTTGCTACTAGCGTAGTAGACCTCTAGCTCTGAAAAAAATCTGACCACTGTTAATAAAACTGTGAGATCATCTAATTTCATTTTCTTTTAACACACGGGGAAAGGACTGTAAGTCCACTGAAAGAGAGGAAGCTAGTAAGCCAAGTAAATTAGGCTACTAGCCAAATATGGTGTTACAACAGTAGCGTCAGTGGCCCAAAGTTATCTCCCAAAGAAGCTAACCTATGTCACACGGTCAAACTCTTGATGTAAATTTGAAAATGTGAAATTAAGTAACATATCAATAACAATCTATGTCTGTTATTCTACATTACCTTCATATGAATATATAGAGCTGCTTCACGGCTACTTTTTTCCAGCAGCTTTTACACCAAGGTCATTTTTGCCAAAACCAAACTATCACACTGATGATTTTAGTCGTTTTGTCGGAGGAAATAGTAGTGCTGTCGGCGTTCTCGGCTATTGCAGCTCTCCTCTGCCGGCAACAGCAAGCTACCTCAGGTCATAGCCTACTCATAAATGACAGTTTCACGAATTTGCCTCTGGTGGCCACACGTGCATGTGTTCTGCAGATGCAACTTTATTTTTCTTCTGCACGAATGTGCCAGTTGGTCTACGTTTCGGTACAATGATTGTTATTAAAAAACATTTTCATGCAATATTTGGGAGCTTTTGCGATAAATTAATTGCAACGTTTCTTACCGCGGTAAATCGCAAAGCGCTTAATCGTCTCATCCCTACTCCACACTGGTCAATTTTTTAATGACTACAGAATGTTTTGATTGATTAACGTTGATACAGTCAACCACGGTCACCGTTTAACATCCCTCTTATCTACACCCCTGTTGTTGTTTCTTAAGAACTGAATTGCTGGTGATATGAAGTGGATTTAAGTATTGTGGAAATACATGGTTGTCACAAAAGTAATCCATTAGATTACTTTTTGTGGAAGAAATTAGAAATCAGTAATTAGATTACTTTTGAACTGCCAAGACTATCCACCAATGCCAAAATGCTTTCAATGCCAATCACGGTGTCTCTCAATTGAAAATAAATTATTTCTGGTGCTCTTGATGCTTTTGCGGCTTTCGGTGTGAATGCACAGTTAGAAAGCTAAGTAATAACTTTTCTTTTATCTTGTGTGTAGGCATAATCAGGGGCACTTCCCTTTAAATATGGCACAGTAAGTACTACTTTACTACCACTATTAGTGTAATGTGTTTAAAATGAAACACTTGCAGTACTTTTTAATGTTAATTGTAAATAAGAATAAATGAGAACAGAAGAGCTCTTCATTTATTTCAGAGTTCAGAAGAAGACTAGCACAGTGTCTTTGACCATTTCATCATTCACCAATGAAGCCTCTTCATCTTCCATCATCCAGCAGGACTCCAGCCTGGCTCAACCCCTTTGTACTAAATTTCAGAGGGTAAGCACACACACAAAACATAATTGTCTGTACATTTACATTCATATACCCAAAGTAATCAAGAGTAAGATGAATGCCTTTCACATTTCATATTTATACCTGAATGCATTAACCCTCTACTACATAGTGTTTCCATATGGCAACCATTAGGCTATTTTTTTCTAGTTTCTCTAATATGTATTAACATTAAATGTATGATTTGTCATTTAGTTGTGAAAAGCAGGACATTTATTTTGATATGGAAAAAAATGTCAGAAATATTCCTAAGACTTCCTTTTTCACCCTCTGTGTGACACAGTAAAGGTCATCACCTGAGGGTTGTCAAAATCAAGGTACTATTCAGTGTTCAGACAAAAGTCCCGAAAAATAATTAAGCACTATCTGTAACAAGTAAACCATTATTGGTAACACATTATTTTAAAACACACATATTCACCATTCATTTGCTGCTTACTAGCATAATATATTCTATATTAGTAGCATACTATCCTTTTGTTAGCCATTATAAACCATTATGCAAGACCTTATTCCACCCTTAATAGACCATTTACTAAGAATTTCCCGTTTATAAGCTCCTAATTACCCCTTATTCATAGTCATTACACAGGTTGTTGCATATTAATTATGATCTAAACATACATGGCTTAGTTTGGGGTTTGTAAGGTGGTAGTAACTTCAGAATACCATGTCTTAATAAGGCATTATTAATGCATTAGTTAACAGTTATCCTTTAATTATATTAGTTAATCGTTAACATGAAGCTTGTAAGTGTTAACAGGCCACTTGTAAGTCACTTACAATTGTATTAGTTAACTGTCAACATGGCGATTGTTATTGTTAATAAGCTGTATTTATGCTACTTACAATTGTTTACATGGCGCTTGTTATTGTTAAAGGGCCCACAGAATGTCAAAAAACATTTACATTGTTATTGTTGAATTTAAGTAGTTTAAGGTATCCAATGGACCATTGCAAAACTTCAACCGCTGTCTACGGTCACCATGATGTTTATCTTTAATTGTGCAACGCGCTAGGGGTGAACAGGAAGAGAAGTAGAAAGACCTTACACACAAGCTTGGTCTTGCTGCTGTTGCCACCTAGCCATCTAAATAAATATCACATACTTTTGCGTTTCCGTCTGTATGCAAAACGCTTGTCTAAATGCGGAGTTAAAAGTGAGAACGAAGCGCTACTTTTGCGGTTTTGGTGCTGATCGTTTCCGTGTAAACATAGCCTAAATGGCACCTTTAAAATACTGCAGAGGCAGGGTATCAAACCCCGGTCACCGGCATCTTATACCAGATTGTAACCAACTGAGCTAAGTTTCATTTCACAGCTCAGGGCGTTTTTACGGATTATTTTCAGTCATCTGATATTTTGCAGTTGATGTTTTTGTGAAGCAACACCGTTAGTGAAGTTACCAATAAAACAGTTAACAGCCTGTGTAATTCATTGAAGGTAAGTTTTGAATCATCGTTTGTCTACTTGAAGCTATTACATTAACTTTAACATTAACTGCAAAGTATCAGATGAACAGACCTTACGACAGTAACATGAGATCGTGAGTAGGAGCTCATGAAATTATTCCTAATTTCATTGCTAATGTCAAGTCCATAGCCGTCCGCTACAACAGAAAGGATTTTCCCTAATCTGTGAAACAAAACTTAGCTCGGTTGGTTATAGTCTGGTTTAAGGATTTGGCGACCAGTGTTCGATTCCCCCGATTCCATACTTGTTAACGTGTATATACACATTTTGTATTCAAATTCAAAATTCAAATTCAAAAAGCTTTATTGATCTAATGTTGCCATATTAGAAAATTGTCTTAGAATGAAAGGCAGTCTTTTCTTTAATTGTGTGTGTGAGGTGTTTGTGTACTGTGAATGTTCTGTGTGTGTATTGCAATTGGTATGAAGGATTTTGTGTATATTGCCTTTTTGGCTAAAGGCACTCTGTATCTTCTGCCAGAATCTCAAAACAAAGGTGGAGTGGGTGGGACAGATCCAGAAGGATGGAGTTGGACCTCCTTTCCATTGCTTTAATGTGCTGATCTGCTGGCTGTTTCTGTGGGGTGCCGATGAGCTTGCTTGCCTGCCTGCTTATCCTGTTCAGTTTGCCCTCCTTGCATCTGCTTGTTAGGAAGCTGTACCAAGATGTAATGTTGAAGGTAATGACAGATTCGACAAGGGACTGATAGACCGTCGATAAAATGTACCTTCTGACATCCAGTCCTTTCAGCTTCCTCACAAGACATAAACGCTGTTGTGCTTTCTTATAAACTCCATCAGTGTGCTGGGTGAAGGACAGGCGTTGGTCAATCTGTGTGCCCAGGTATTTGAAGGTCTCTACCTGCTCCACCATTTGTCCCTCCAGGATTAAAGGAGAGGAAAGTGGATGAGAGGTTACAGGTGCCCGGCCTCTATGGCAGCACAGTTCTTTGGTCTTGCTGATGTTTAGCTGAAAACAGCTCTTCTTGAACCACAGGGTCAATGTGTTGACATACTGCTCATAAGTGGTCAAGGAGTTGTTGTCTGTCAGGTTGACCACCAAGGCTAGGTCGTCAGCATATTTGAATAACTTGAATCCATTGATGTTGCATGTGATCTCATTGGTGTATATTAAGAAGAGAATGGGAGACAAAACACAGCCCTGTGGGAATCCAGTGTTTAAGGTGATGTTGGAAGATGTAACACCATGCACCCTTACATGCTGGGGTCTGTCCTTTTAAAAGTCCTTGATCCAGAGCGTCAGTGTTGGGTTGACTTGAAGTTGCTGGAGGCGATGCAGAAGTGTGCTGATATTGACCGTGTTGAAGGCTGATGAAAAATCCATGAATAAAATCCTGACCTCATTTATAAAGCCCTTAACGCAACAAAAAGTTGCGTGAAGTAGGGTAAAATTTGCGGTCGCAACATGTCTCGCAAAAGTCGGGATTTACAAACATTTCCCATGCGTTAAAAAGTTTGCAGGTTTCCGCAATCTTTTGACCACACGTGTTATCTTGCGTAACGCTCCCGCAAAGCTTTCTTGACTAGCAACCTATAGGACTTGGTTCTAGACTGTGTTTTAGTGACCTCCAATGGTAAAATAAAATATCACATTGATAAAGTAGCCAGATGGACAGCGCAGAGGCTGCATGTGAGCACTTTAAAATGTAATGTAGTATTCGTAACATGCCTATAAGAGAAATATGCAACAAATTCTATATTCATAGTAAGTGCTTGGTTCTTGGCGCTGAACTTACTTTGTTGACAACATCAGTTGTACGCTGCCACTCACTTTTGTTATTTCAATTTGATATTACTTTTTTATGGCCTTCAAACAAGATTTAGTGAAGATCCTCGGAGGTTGGTCTCGCATTTCCTGAATCGTGTTTTGTTTTCACATTTACCGTGTCATCATTGGCTATGGAAGGCACCTTTAGCATATTCATTGAGTGATTAACATGGACCTTATTGGGTCAAATATGGGACGACCTTGGGAGGAGAATGAGGCTCGTGCACAACGTATAAGGTAACGCAAGTCCGTATTTATTACGAGAAAAGTGTGTACATGTTTGCGCCGCAAGGTTTTATAAATCAGTTTTGTTTTTTTGCGTACGAAAATTCTAACTTTTTGCGCACAAAATCTTTCAGAGTGAAATCTCCGCAAACTTTTATAAATGAGGCCCCAGGTGTTTTGTCACGGTGTCCAGGAGAGATAAACAAGCATCCTCCACACCCCGTCTGGGTTTGTAGGCAAACTGCAACGGATCCAGACTCTCTCCAATAGTGCTGGTGAGTTCACCTGCAACAACTCTCCATGCATTTGCAGAGAATAGAGGGGAGTGCCACAGGTCTGAAATCGTTCAGGGCTTTAGCATCAGGCTTTTTGGGAACAGGAATGATGGTAGTCTCCTTCCGTGCCCTTGGAACAAAGCTGGCATCCAGAAATAGCTGAAATAGTTTTGTCATGACTTAGCTGAATTGCACATTCCTTCAATTAGGGGTGGGCAATATAGACGATATATACCGTATGCAATATGAATTTGGCCAATGATAGAGATTTTGGGTCATACCGTGATAGGTTCATTGCGTCTCCACAACCATGTGAAAAAATGTTGACCTGTAAATGTTGACCAGTAGCTTTTGTGGAATGGAGATGGGTAAAGATGGAAACAACCCGGTTCTCTTCTATGCAGATGGATTCAGATGGATATATGAAAGAGACCCTGTCCTCTATGGAGTCAGTGCTGTTGAATCTGGCATAGAAGGTGTTAAGTTCTTCAGCAAAGGCAGTGGGATCTGGCCATTGTACAGTGGCAGTGTTCTGAGCTCTGCCCATCATGGTGTTCAGACTCTTCCAGGCATTCCTCACATCTCCGTTGGTGAACATTTCCTCCATTTTATTCTTGTACTTGAGCTTGGCAAGCCTGATCTTCTGCTTCAGCTCCCTCCTCAGTTCTTTGACACGCTGTTGGTCTCCTTGAATAAAAGCGATCTTTTTCAAATTGAGGCATTGCTTGAGGTCTTTGGTTACCCACGGCTTGTTATTTGCATAATGTTTAATTTGCTTGGTGGGAATGACACTATCAGTACAGAATATAATGTAAGAGCATATGGTTTCATAAAGCAGGTTAAGGTCGCCATTGCATTCCTTGAATACCTAAGTAACATATAAGCTGCTCATTAACAGAACAAGCACCATGTTAACTAATAAAAGTAACATACAAGCAGCTTATTTACAATAATAAGCGCCATGTAACAATTGTAAGTAACATACAAGCATCTTATTAACAATAACAAGCGCCATGTAAACAATTGTAAGTAACATACAAGCAGCCTATTAATAATAACAAGCGCCATTTTAACAGTTAACTAATACAATTGTAAGTGACGTACAAGCGGCTTGTTAACACTTACATTGAATGTAGCATCACAGGAAGTATGGGCGGGCCCAGGCTAATAGTATTCTAAAGTGTTACCCAAATAAATCATTATTAAATCTTTGTATCGCAGATTATGTTCCCTATTCTAAAGTTGGGTCTTGTTCACATTCAATTTACAATTAATTTGTTTTAACCCTCATGTGGTCCCTATTCTAAAGTTGCCTCCTATTCAAACTTATAAAGTGTTTGATGCGCACAGTATACAACAAGAAGACAGCCAAATTAGCACAAATATAAATATCTCTTCTATTAATTACAAGTTGCCTACAATGATGCTTTAAGAATATTACTCAAGGTTTCCAGAGGAGGGAGTGCTAGCCAGATTTGGATCCGCAAGAGTAAGTACACTTCATGCACTTTTAAGAAACCTAATGTATAAGTTTTCACAACGCCTGGATGATTCATGGTGGCACTCTCAAATCCGACTATGAGTAGCACAAGATACACACAAGAGCGCACTGGAGAAAATGCCTGTATATATTTTAATAATTTTCATTTTATTAGTTTTATGACTGTCCTAGTCTGTCTTAATATGTATTTGCAATATCTGTCTTGTAAGAATTTGAACATGTGTCTGGCAAATAAACTGAAATAAATAAATAAATAAATAAATAAAATAAAATGAGATAGCATAAACATTGATTCAATTTTTCCTTTCTTTATAACTTTGTGGCTCGTGAGACATTCGATGTGAATGAATCCATAGGGACCACATAAGGGTTAAATACAAAACATTAATTTTAAATTGAATGTAAACAGGACCCAACTTTATAATAGGGAACATATTCACATTACAGAGACTTAATAATCACTTATTAGTGCAGTGATTTTGTGTTTAGTTCTATATGGATAAACCATCTTTGGTAAGCATTATTAGGAGTGAATAATCTTGATACCTGTCTGCAACACTAGTATGCTATTAATATACATGCTAGTAAGTAGCAATTAATGCCAAATATGTGTTTTTTTTAATGAAGTGTTTCCCAATCATTAAAATAAGTTTACTGTAGATGCAGTGAATTTTTTCCAAAATGGTCAAATTTAACAACATGCGAACAACAAACTATTCAGTTTCAGCTTGATCAGAACATATTTACAGTATTTTTAATTCCAAATAAATTATTTATACTTGTGTTTGTAATTTTAAACATTTGTAGTCTAAATAAATAGTAAATGTTTGCAAATTAGCTGCCAAAAGGTGATAATGGTAACTGGAAATATATTATATGTTATACTCTGTTGTCCTCTGTACCCTGTCGTTGATTTTAGGTTGGGTTTTACTGTTATTACCAAACAGGAAAAATTACAGGTGTATTTACGTAGTTTGGAGCTAGACTTGTATGGTTCTACGGTTCCTCCTTTATTCCCCCTCCCGGATCCAATCAGATCCCGGCTCTTCGGTCACCCCAGGACGTGGACATCCCATCCGGATTCCCAACCCTCAGGGTTTGTGTAACCCGGTTATGCAGGGACCCTTTCCCAGCCCCGTATCGTGGGTCAATCCACTCCCGCGGATCTCCTCACCTGACAGCAAACCGCCATTTCCCCAAGCAAGGACGTAACCCCAAACCCTGCTGGATGATGCAATCGCCTGCCAACCTCCATCAGCACACCCAATCCAGCATTTTCGCCCCAAATTCCTGTCAAGTCAAGTGTCGCGGACCAGGTAACCATCACATTTCCTGGTTTTCGGTCTCCACTCCTTTTCCTCGCTCACCCAAGCACAAGCGCAGCGGCAGCCTCGCTCCACACAGCTGCACCAAAGGCTCTGCCTGAAGTTTCTTCGGCGCCTTTGGGTTTTGTGCAGCCTCCTAATCCCCCAGCAACCGTGTCACCAACGCCTCCCCACCACCATCCCGTCCCACTGGACTGAACTTTTTCCCCATCGGTGGTTGCACCACTGGTGCTCCCTTTTCTCCCTTTTTCCGGAACGGCAGCCTCTCAGCCTAGCTCCAGCGCCTATCAAGGGAGTTCCTTCCCCAACCTTCAGCCGTCTCCATCACAGCACGTTCTTCTATATGAGCCTCCTCTCGTGTCTCCATCGCTCAGGAACCAAATCCTTTCAGGTGCAGACAAAGATGTTTCTGCTCTCCAGTCGTCCTTTTCCAATCCACAGCAGCCGAGTAACATATAGTGCGGACCAGGGGTTAAATTGGGATTTGCTATGTGGGGGGGGGGCTCTGGTCTGGGGTCGGAGCGAACAAGCTTCATGCCCCCATTCACATCACCCCCACCAACTGTTCTGGGAGTACCTTCATGCCCCTGCATTGCTCACAGCAGCACAATGCCCATCCCAGCCAGCA
The DNA here is from genome assembly GCA_017657215.1 of Limnothrissa miodon. NCBI lineage: Eukaryota > Metazoa > Chordata > Actinopteri > Clupeiformes > Clupeidae > Limnothrissa > Limnothrissa miodon. The sequence continues at coordinate 2,396 of JAGFZM010006623.1, read as the reverse complement.
TATCAAAACAAAACAACTCATCCTTGTACCGCTGAAAGACTGTTTATACTTTTTCTGACTGATTTAGGGGAGATGGTGGCACAGTGGTAGAGGAAACATTTGGTAACTGGAAGATTCGATTCAATTCAATTTTATTTATAAAATTGCCCAACTGCCTAGGGCAGGTTTTCAGTCTCTCAGATGGTGAAGTTAAGTCACTTTATTGTCAATTTCTCTACATATACTGGTCATGCAGAGAAATCGAAATTACGTTTCTAACTATCCCACAGTGATGCGCACGGTCAGGAGAGCCTTAGGCCGCTGCGTCTCCACGCGCCGCCTGCTTATGGCATTCACCCAATCACACACAGTCACACACCAGTGGAGGGGATTACCATGCAAGGCTCCAGCCTGCCACCAGGAGCAATTTGGGGTTCAGTGTCATATAGTGTCATATATGTGGTATAGTGTGTTCATACAGTGGTATAAATAAAGTAATATCGGATTCCCATTATAATCCCAAGATATAGTCCCATGTCATTAGGTGCAGTCAAGCCAGGGGCCAGCTGGAGGCTGTATTTATCATGTCAGGGTCGTCTGTGGAGCTGAAGGCAGCCCGCCCAGGAAGCCAGAGATGCAGGATCAGGCAGTGGAAGGCAGGGGTGGCCCTTAGCCAGGAGGCAGTGGCATGGACAGTGGAGTGGGTTGAGGACCATTCAGGAGTGCCGCCGGATCACATTGGAAGAAGGTCCCTGGAGAATCAGGTGCAGGCGCAGGCCAACAGATTGGTAAAACATCCAGAGAAGCTTGCTGCAGACGTTGAAGGACTGTGTCTTGTGGGGGAGGGGTACATCTGGTGAGGGTACGTGTTGCCTTGAGAGTGAGAGGGGAGGTGTGAATTGGACAGTGTCCAGGGGTGATGGGCAGCCCACGTCCATTGAGACTTGAGCATGGCAGTCAAACCTATTGCAAAAGCTGTTTCACTGGTTTGCCTTGTCCAGGTCTCCCTCCACTGAGCTGCTGCTCTTCCCCAGGCCAGTGATGGTCTTCATTCCATCCCAGACCTCCTTCATGTTGTTCTCCTGCAGCTTCTGTTCCACCTTCTTCCTGTATTCCTCCTTGGCCTCTTTCAGCCTGACTTTGAGCTCCCCCTGTACGCGCCTCAGTTCTGCCTGGTTCCCCTCTCTGAACGCCATCTTTTTCCTATTTAGAAGGGTCTTGAGTTTGCTGGTTATCCAAGGCTTGTTGTTGGGAAAGCAGCGCACAGTTCTTGTGGGAACAAACAACGTCCATACTACATGCCGAGAGAGTTTTCACACGCTCGGCACACTTGGTTCACGTAGTCAGTCATGCAGTGTGTGACCTCCTCCAGATCTCCTCCATTCTGTAGAACACTCCAGTCTGTGGACGCCTCATCTGCCTCCTGGTGTCCATTTCCTGAAAGTGTGTGTGGCAAACGGTGGCCTCTGTACTTTTGGTTTGTACATTGGCTGTAGATGAATGAGGTTGTGATCTGATTTTCCTAGTGGGGGAAGGGGGTGGTGCTGTATGCGTCCATCACGTTTGCATACATGAGGTCTATTGTCTTGTTTTTCCTAGTCGGGCAGTGAACAAACTGGTAGAAATTGGTCAGGGTAGAATCCAGTGTTATGTGGTTGAAGTCGCCAGATATTGCCATAAAAGCGCCTGTGTGCTGAGTTTGGAGCCTTGCGATTGTAGAGTGTATGATGTCACACACTACGTCAAGAAGTGCTCGTGGCGGAATGTAAACACAGACAACAATGGCGTGTGAAAACTCTCTCGGCATGTAGTACGGCCGGAGACTAACCGCTAGTAACTCCACATCCTTACAGCATGTAGTCTCTTTAACTGTCACATGACCGGGATTACACCATCTAATGTTTAAGTACATCACCAGTCCACCACCCTTCTTCTTGACAGAAAGTTTATTGCGAGCCACACTGAAGCCCGGTAGCTCGACATCAGTTGTTGGGAGTTAGCCACGTCTCCGTGAGGCATATTAGGCTACAGTCTCTGTAAAGTTTCTGGTTACTTACCAGGGAAGCCAGTTTGTCAGTTTTGTTTGCCAGTGAGTTCATGTTTCCCGTCACCATCGATGGAACTGCGGTTTTAAATCTCCACTTCTTCTCCTGTCATCTCGTCTTCACTATGCGTCCAGCTCTACAGCCGCGAAAACACCATACTTCCTCTGGGATGGTAGATTTAACGTTGCTGGCATATTTCCACTATGCGAGCAGTTTGTAAACAAGTTTGTTATCGCCAGAACAATGTAGCTGATCCATATCCACAGGATAGAATAAAAACACTCCTTAAAGTGTGTAATCCGAAGTAAGCAAAAGTAAACAAAAAAGCACTAAAACACACAAAGAAACATGAAAAACAAACAGAGCTACTAG
>JAGFZM010006622.1:0-20195 GCA_017657215.1 Limnothrissa miodon | reverse complement strand
TGTTGTCCACCATGCCTTTAGCCCTTGTTGTATTGTACACAATTTCATCAGTGATTCAAGCTGAACCATCTGCCTACATTGCTTGAATTTGCTATGTGCGGAACATCTCACTGTGAACTGACTTTTGGAACCTCAGGTGATCAAAGCCACACGTATCCTGTGCAATTATCTTCGGGAAGATAATCAAGAAGTTGAAGATGAGCGGCACAGAAGTGAGGAAGATGAAGAGGAAGGGGTCATGGGACATTTTCTGCCTGCCATCCCATCTCTTCGAGGGCACCGCAGACCATTGCAGTCCATGCAAAACCGTGACACACTATGCCGATATTTCACCTCACCTGCAGGCCAAGTGGACAACTCCAGAGAGTGCGTCGTGGCATGCAGTGACCAACACTGTCAACACTACAGTGGTTTTCTCCACTACCATGAATAAAATAATAATTATACACTAATTATATATAATATAATTACTCTGTGGTCTCTATTTTGTTCTTAGCCAGGCTATTGTGTTATAGTTGAAAGATGTTGGTGAATAAATAGAAAGTTTCACAAGCTATTTCTTCAATAAATAATACATATTTATTTTTTGATATAATGAAAGAATTTAATTGTATAATTCATTATACTTGATGGATTACAAATTCATGTAAGAGCAGTCTCCAGTATAATGTGCCATGTGATGTGTTGGTGTGAGTGTAGTGTAGAATGGGGCCATGCCACTGGCCCTCTGATCAAACTGTGCCTCATGCAAAACCTGTTGGAATTTAAGTATTTTAGAGTAATTTAGAGACTGGCTTTCCTCGCTTAGGCTTCTCATGGAAGGAGCCAAGCTAATCAAAAACGGGAGAATGTGGTCTTTCTCCCTCTCTCGCTCTCTTTCCTCCTTCCTTGCCAGGTACTCCTCCAAAAAACGATTTCCCGATGCAGACACACGTCTACGTTTAGATGCCTGCACTGGTTGAGTTGGTTGGCTCTCAACCTCTGCCTGCTCTCCCTCAGCATCCGGATCGCCTTCGCCCTGTTCTTCCACCCCATTGCCAATATTACTTGAAACCCTAAACCAAAAGCAGTTTGGTGTAATGCATTATCAAAGTAATATAACATTAAGGCATTATTATACATTTTGCTGTAATACAATGATTCAAAAGAAAGTGCAAAACCACTAGGCTATATTTTGGTCTTCTGGCCTGTGTCAATGCCAGTACAAAATACGTTCCATATTATTAACCTGAAAGTATGTCTGACATGTTAACTCTGTGTCATGAGAGAAAAATGATTCAACCAAAATGTATTTTCTAAAAGGTAGCCTATATTATCAAGATATGAAGACACTTACTGGGCACTAGCCTAATGAGTTGTTGAATATAACATATTTGATTAGGCTACCTCCTGTGTTCTCTGGTGTGCTCAATGAAGGATATGGCATCCAGATATTTCCACTTTTTCTTTTTCCGTCCTCCTTCTTGTCCACTTTTCCCCTCACCCTCTTTTTTGGCCTTGCGGTATGTGTCCACAAAATGTTTCCATTGGCTTGTAACCTTACCCACTGAAAACAAAATGCAATGACATGTGACTAGTTATACCCTTCATTACAGTCTCTGTCCTACCGCACCTGCTATACTTGAGGCACACACGCCCACTTTTTCTCAACTCACGCAACAACAAATTGTAGCAGAATCATAAGCCAAAAAAAAAAACACAGAACAAAGCTCATGAACACTAAACGTAACTGTTATTATACATAAAAGGACTGGACGGGAAAAATCCTTAATCTTAATTTGTCCTCGCAGGTTATCGGCAGATTTATGGTAGGCTATAATATTCACTTTGTTTACGCGTTGCTAGGCAAAGATCAGGGCAGGCCTACCATCTTTTCCAAGTTCCCTTGCGATCCTGTCCCAGATGTTGTCCTTCAGCTCAGTGTCGATATAATCAGGCAGACTTTTGTCATATAGCATGGGGTTTTGGCTGACAAGGTTAATGAGTGCTTCTCCCATTTTTTTTTATTTTGCTGGGTTTTTTAATCATTCGATTATGTCACAGTAGAACACAGTTACATTTATATCTGATTGGTCAAACACTCTTTTTCGCTTGCGAAATTCGCAATCGGAACGGACTGATCCGATATTTTTTTTCCATGCACAGACTCATTAAAACCATGTAGTTGTTAATCAGCGAAATTCGCTGCGAAAATCCGTGCGGAAAATCCGCTTTGGTGTGGAAGGGCCTTAACGTGATGTTACTATTGTGTTGCATTGAAATCGTCAGACTATCTAGTTTTATGCAAAAATAATAATAATGACAAATGATTGACGCAGCTGTGCACAGTGCTGTCATCAATCCGAGACACAGCCACACAAACTTCTACAATTTATAACTTCTAACTTTCTACAACACGTCTTCGTGTTCAATACATTTGCATAGAAAACATAAATTCCACTACATTATGCTGTAACCAAAATAATTTATTCTGTCCCTTTATGGCACTGTCTGTCTAAGTAACAAAGTCTGTGAAATGAGTTGGCAGCCTCCTGGTTCTTTGAGGTCTACTGCCCTGCTGGGGAGCATCATCAGGCACTATTTCAGCCAGCTCAGTTACACTATTCGGCTCAGCAGTGTCTTGCCCGGGCTCAACCCACAGTTTCACAATGATACATGTGGCATTATCTTCTTGCCATTCTTTTCGATAATGACTGATTGGCTTTTCCGACCCATCACTGTATAGGGGTCATGTTCCAAAGGTGTTGACAATTTGTTTTGTTCAGTTTTGTTCAGCTCAGTTGTAAGGACAGCATCATCCAGTCCCAGGTATCTTAGTTGCTGACAGTTCAGGAAGTTTGGTTCTGATCTGGCGGTTGAACAGTAGTTCGGCTGGACTGCGACCCATGACGCAGTGCGGGGTGCTGCAATATGCCAAAAGAAAAACATCTAGCTCAGTGCGCCAGTCCTTCTCTTTGGCATGAGCTGCACGTATGGCCTTACAAAGTGTTCTGTTCTGCCTTTCGACCTCGCCATTTGCCTGAGGCCAGTATGGCGTAACCCACCACTGTGTTATCCCATGTTCCTGCAGATATGTTTGAAATTCCTTTGAGAGAAATGGAGTGCCATTATCTGTCACTATGCATTCTGGGAGCCTGTGTGTTGCAAATTAGTTTCACAGAGATGGGGTTCTGAAGGATATCAACACTCACCCACCTGGAGTAATAGTCAGTCAGTACCAGCAGGTGGTGTCCTGATGGAAATGGGCAAATGGCTTTGCTGGGAGCTCTGTCCTGGTGGTAAGAACCTCCTGCGAAGGCGGCCTATTAATTTGGCAAGCATGACATGACCTCACTAGCTCCTCTGCTTCTCGATCCATTCCAGGCCACCACACTTTTTTTACTATGCCTTGATGGCCTTCATGTGCTAGCATCAGTGTTTGTCGTCGTGCAGCCTGAGGAGTGACAATTCTGGAACCTCTCAACACAATTTTCCCCACAGTGAAGAGCTCAGACTTGACACATTTGCTCCACTCACCAGTTTTGTGGTGTGAAAGCATGCGGCACTGCATGTTGAGCCACCCAGTAAACATGGTCCTCCAGTGTTCCTCACTTTACTGGCTGGTTGACCGTTAGGCGTGACAGTGAATCAGCTGCATTCTGTGGGCCTGGCTTATAAATGACCTTAAATCGAAGCCACAAAGCCCATCTTTCAATCCTTGCTGGCGGTTTGGACTTCGGTGAATAGATCGTTTCCAGAGATTTATGGTCGGTGACCAACACTAAGTCTTTTCCATAGAGAAATACATGAAATTTCTCACATGCCCATACGATAGCAAGGGCTTTTCTTTCGGTTTGGGAATAGCGACGTTCTTCATCTGATAAGGCTCAGCTAGCATAATAGACAGGCTTGTGTGTTCCATCACTCTGTCTCTGGCTCAATATTGCTCCTATTCCCACTGGACTAGCATCTACAACCACATGTGTCTCGGCATCTTGTTTGAAATATGCCATTACATGAGAACTGGCCAGCTGTCTCTTTAACTCCACAAATGCTGTTTCCTGCTCTGGTCCCCATTTCCATTTATAGGACTGCCTTGTGAGCCTCCTAAGTGGTTCAGATGTTGTGGCTAGATTTGGGATGATCCTGCCGCAATAGTTCACATGTCCGGAAAAGCTCCTCACCTCAGCAGCATTTGTTGGCGATGCGTATTCTCCACCGCATCGATCTTAGACTGAGCTGCTCCTATTCACATGACCCATGAATTCCAGTTGTGACATCCGGAATTGGCACTTTTTGCTGTTGACAGTCAGATGCTTTTCCTGCAACCGTTGCAGGACTATCATCGTGTCGCTGTATGGTTTCTCCTAATACAATGTCATCTGATATGTTGTGCACACCAGAAATGGCTTGTAGTACTTGTCCAATGATGTGCTGATATATCTCCGGTGCAGATGAGATACCAAACATCAGTCTCTTATAACGCCATAGCCCTGTGTGTGTTACAAAAGTAGTGAGTGACCTGGACTCTGGTTCCAGCTCTATTTGATGGTATCCCCACATCAAAATACTGTGGCTCTTGTCATGTCCTCCAGTATTTCGTCTACGACGGGAATGGGGTGCCTTTCTCGCATAGCCTTGTTTGCTCTGCGCATGTCCACACACAGTCTAGGCTCTTTCTTACCTAGGTGATACCCATGGTGTTGGTCCATTCACTCCTTCGATGACATCAGTCTCCTCCAGTTGTTTTAATTTCTCTCCACCTGTTTTCTCACACTGAAAGGTATCCTGCGAGCAGGCTGTGCTACTGGTCGTACCGTCATCCACCGTCAGCTGAAAATCTTTCAGTTTTCCTAAACCGTGAAAACAGTCTTTGTATTTCTCCTCTATCTCATTTCTGAAAGCTGTCATGTCTTTGAGCTGTACTGTGTTCACATGTTCAATAGGGCCGATGTGTAAAAGTCCCAATTTCATAGCAGTGTGTCTGCCTAACACCCAGATTTGTGCCTCCTCAATCACTTGGACTGTTGCTGAGACTATTTCTGACATTTCATTTGCTTTGAATCTAGCAATGAAAACACCTTTTACACGTAATGACTGACTTTGGGTTTTGGAGAATCTGAATCTTACAGATTTATCTTTACTTTTGTCATATTTCTTTTCCACAGCATTAACTGTTAATTTTTCCATCCTTTTCTGCCTCAAAATCTGCTGTCTCTATCACTCTTGCAATTTCTTGGAGCTCTGGCAGTTCTTTTTCTCGCAGCAAACGTCTCCACAGTGAATTTGACAAGCATTTATCAATCACTTGATCACGTATGAAGTCATCTTTGTTGTCCCCAAATTCACTTGTAGCTGCGAGCTGCTTTAATCTACGCACAAAACTGTCTATGGACTCTCCTTGTGTTTGTTGCGCTTGTCTAAACATGTGTCTTTCATAAGGAATATTTTTCTGCGGTGTAAAATAGGCATTTAGCTTGTGCACTGCACCATCATAGTAACCGTCATTTGTAGTCTCATCCATCGTGAAGAAGATGTCTTGGACTTCAGCTCCTGCTAAATGTTGCTACAAAGGCCTCTTCCGTGCATCATCGCAGATTCCCGACACGACTAAATAGAGTTTAAAACTATTTAGCTATTTTTGCCAGCGGAGGTCGACATTAGCTGACTCGCCAGACACATCAAAGGGAGTTACCGTTGGTAGCGCCATGCTCACAGTCTGTTCGCTTTTCTTCTTCCTCCTTGTCAGATTAACTTTAGGTTTTAGTTCCTCGTCGCCATTTGTAATGTTTCTCTCATACTTATTAACATCACGACTCATACTCCGCTCGTGCAGTCATCACCTTGCACTTTATTTTTCTCCCACCTCACTCAACTGCCCATGACATACTCTGACCTCATTACGCATACACAACATGAGTTGCCAGACACTACAATAGGCTAGCTGCAAAATAGACTACTTTTAATAAGTGTTATCTAGTAGGGATGGTAAAAACAAAAAATATCCCTGACCTTCCACCGAGCCTCATTTTTCAGTTGGTAAACCTGTCAGATTTGGGGCCGATAATGCACACGGCACACAGTGCTATCGCGACTTGCGCAACCTATAATTGCTATTTTGTGCGAGCGCATCGTTCTTCTTCCCGGCAGAAATGTACGTTCTCAATACAGCAGATAGATTTGCGCTCTGTCGGGCGTGTCACTGAAAAGAAGGGGTGTGGTGCGGCGCATAACGCGAATTTTGTATTTTACAAGAGGTAAACGTCAATTCGCTATTGACCAGAAAAAACCTGGTCAGGAATCATTCGTGCATTGTTCAAAGGCTATTGTACGGGCGCTTAAGTGCTTTGGGATATGGAGTCCAGACACAAGCTGCTTCTGTCATCAGCAGCAGCCCAGTTAAAATACAATTAAAAGACAATTTTTTGGAATGTTCGTTGCTGCACCTGATGACAACAGTAGCCTATGGCAGGCTATCTGGTGTAGACAACCTGTAATTTGAAACACTGTGGAAGTTTTAAGAATTTGATGGAAATTCTTTTAAGAAAATGATGGCTTCGATGAGATGCTGCTTGTTTAGTTTGAGATGACAGTAGTGCTAATAATAATAAAGCAAGAAGTTGCTCATTACCTGTTACAATTGAAGATCCTGAAATGTAGCAGTAATTTCCCAATCTAAGCCCATCATATACAGAATATTGCCTAATAGACTGCAACACGATAATACCAATACATAATTCCATCTGTGTTATTATTTTTGGTGAAATGGTCCCATACACATCTTTTCCTTGCATGTTTCATGATGTACAGTAGTCACCTGCCTTGAGTGTTTTAGCCTGAACCTTTTAGCATAGGCTACTTTTTGCATGTTTTGAGATTGCAAACCTTACAAACCTGTGACCTCAAAATGTTTTTATTGGTTTATTAATAGGCAAGTTGTTGAGTTTATTTATACGCGCAGGTTTAACTGGATAAAAGTAAAAGAATGTGGTGATTTTACGTCCATGTCTAGAGGGGCTCAAACTGATTTTACACATACAGGCACACACATAGAGGCTCCATGCAGGCCTACAGGAAGGTCCTTACTTGGGATTAAATCCGGTTATTGACTGAACCATGAAGGACACCACACCAAGCTGAAACTATATTCTCATTAGGCTGAGAACTAAATCATTTAAAAAGACTGATATCAGATTCTGAGGAAGGGAGTGAAGGCCCAGGTGGCGCTGGGACCTGCTACAGAACAAAGATTTATTATGAAAGGTCTTCATGAAGGCATAAGCTCAGCAGAAAATAAACAAAGGGACTCTGTAGAAGTGGTCAGGGAGGATGAGTGGAACTGGCCAGAGTCCGGTACCAAGGAGATAATGAGCCCTGGTCACACATAAACAGGGCACAAGTCCTGAAGCACACATACACAGATGCACAACATACAAGGTCAATAACACACAGGAGCCACAGAGTTGGACATGGAACGATTGTTAGAATATCCATATATGTGTATTAATATCAACTGAACAACACAAGTTCTAATCTGTGAACACACCTGATCTAAGGTATAATTAATGTAGAGAGTGTCTTAGTATTCTTCGGGTCTTGAAGTGATTTGTGAATAATGTTAGTCTAACCCAGACTAACAAAACAAGAGGTGATTTACAATTGAACAAGCCTGAGCTCTATCTAAAAGATATAAGACTTGGAGCTAATCCAAAGCAGATGTTCAGAGCAAAAGCCATAATACAAGGTCATGAGATGGGAAAACTATAAGGTGGAGCACAAGCTCCTCCATGTGGGTAAATTGGGTCAACACGGTTGAAAGGGAAAATATTCATAATTATGAGGAAGTATGAATATCCATGGAATTGGAGATAAGTGACCAAAAACTAGTAGGACAGAGGTCTTGAGCCCAGATAAGTTCTAAAAGCGCAATTGGACATATGTAAATTAATATGTCATTCAAAACATTGATGCACAGGGAGAAAGAGGGCTTTTTCAGAGAAAGGAGAGATTTTTGAGGGAACCCTGAGCTTTGGAACATCAAAGACAGACATTGTGCAACTTTCCTTGTGAATTTGTATTTCTACAAGTTACTACCAATAAAGATCCAACTTCAGCATTTAATCTCCTGTGTGGACATCAACTGATTTCGCTACGACAAGTATATACGTGGAGTCTTTCTTTATTATTTTATTATCACACACACCAGATCTCTTTTTCCATCCGTCTCCTAAGCTAAAGTCAGAGAACTAATGTATAGGTCTTATCACATGAATACATAACCGTAATACCAAAAGTATCAGTGCAACAGTAAACACTTTTACTGTGAGGCATCTAATAAGAGCGTTATTCATAATATTTAACATAAGTTGTGTAAAATTGAGTGGGAGGGATAATTCTGTCACTTTATAATGTCACTTTACACAAAAACATCTTGGAATGAGATGGCTAACATCTCATGTTGTCTTATAGCGTTTAGTCTAATTTAGAGATCACATTCACTGCAGCTCGTATGCAGGAATAAGACTTGGTTACATGCTGTGTCTGTCCAACAACTTACAAAAAGTCACCTCATCTGATCATCTGTTTGTGTGAATTGAAATGAACCAACACACTCCACACAAGGGGTGAGACGATTACAGATTTTGACGCGATTATTGCGAGGGCAATAATTGCGATAATGCAATTATTGAGATTATTATGAAACAATACATTTTAAATCCTATTATACATATCCTAATCGATCATATTATTAATATCCTACTTTTAGAAATATCCTACTGCTTAATTTCACTCCGGAGCAATTTTTGAAGTGGGTGCAGAAGGCACAGACTTTGAGAAGGATTCTGTAACAGCTGGTTGGTGAACTGCAGCTTTCATTTAAAGGTAAAAAAGAGAAAAAATGAAATTAATTACCCATATCAAGATTATCTTTGTTTGGACTTTACAAATAATCAATGTGCTTTACAGCAGCCTATTTACCACTCCCCCAGTTATATTTATTGAGTGTAATTACCAATTCATACCCATTTCTTAATTACTTTTTCCAATTCTCATTTTAACTTCAGTTCATACTGTCTGTCTATTACAGTTGTGTTGTTGGTTTGAAGTTCTAGGTGGCTTGTGGAGAGAAATATGGCGATCTCACAGATTTTTCAGTGCTTGAAGTTTACTTCCTCTATGTCACAGTTATGTTTTGCTACTAGCGTAGTAGACCTCTAGCTCTGAAAAAAATCTGACCACTGTTAATAAAACTGTGAGATCATCTAATTTCATTTTCTTTTAACACACGGGGAAAGGACTGTAAGTCCACTGAAAGAGAGGAAGCTAGTAAGCCAAGTAAATTAGGCTACTAGCCAAATATGGTGTTACAACAGTAGCGTCAGTGGCCCAAAGTTATCTCCCAAAGAAGCTAACCTATGTCACACGGTCAAACTCTTGATGTAAATTTGAAAATGTGAAATTAAGTAACATATCAATAACAATCTATGTCTGTTATTCTACATTACCTTCATATGAATATATAGAGCTGCTTCACTACTTCGCTACTTTTTTCCAGCAGCTTTTACACCAAGGTCATTTTTGCCAAAACCAAACTATCACACTGATGATTTTAGTCGTTTTGTCGGAGGAAATAGTAGTGCTGTCGGCGTTCTCGGCTATTGCAGCTCTCCTCTGCCGGCAACAGCAAGCTACCTCAGGTCATAGCCTACTCATAAATGACAGTTTCACGAATTTGCCTCTGGTGGCCACACGTGCATGTGTTCTGCAGATGCAACTTTATTTTTCTTCTGCACGAATGTGCCAGTTGGTCTACGTTTCGGTACAATGATTGTTATTAAAAAACATTTTCATGCAATATTTGGGAGCTTTTGCGATAAATTAATTGCAACGTTTCTTACCGCGGTAAATCGCAAAGCGCTTAATCGTCTCATCCCTACTCCACACTGGTCAATTTTTTAATGACTACAGAATGTTTTGATTGATTAACGTTGATACAGTCAACCACGGTCACCGTTTAACATCCCTCTTATCTACACCCCTGTTGTTGTTTCTTAAGAACTGAATTGCTGGTGATATGAAGTGGATTTAAGTATTGTGGAAATACATGGTTGTCACAAAAGTAATCCATTAGATTACTTTTTGTGGAAGAAATTAGAAATCAGTAATTAGATTACTTTAGAACTGCCAAGACTATCCACCAATGCCAAAATGCTTTCAATGCCAATCACGGTGTCTCTCAATTGAAAATAAATTATTTCTGGTGCTCTTGATGCTTTTGCGGCTTTCGGTGTGAATGCACAGTTAGAAAGCTAAGTAATAACTTTTCTTTTATCTTGTGTGTAGGCATAATCAGGGGCACTTCCCTTTAAATATGGCACAGTAAGTATTACTTTACTACCACTATTAGTGTAATGTGTTTAAAATGAAACACTTGCAGTACTTTTTAATGTTAATTGTAAATAAGAATAAATGAGAACAGAAGAGCTCTTCATTTATTTCAGAGTTCAGAAGAAGACTAGCACAGTGTCTTTGACCATTTCATCATTCACCAATGAAGCCTCTTCATCTTCCATCATCCAGCAGGACTCCAGCCTGGCTCAACCCCTTTGTACTAAATTTCAGAGGGTAAGCACGCACACAAAACATAATTGTCTGTACATTTACATTCATATACCCAAAGTAATCAAGAGTAAGATGAATGCCTTTCACATTTCATATTTATACCTGAATGCATTAACCCTCTACTACATAGTGTTTCCATATGGCAACCATTAGGCTATTTTTTTCTAGTTTCTCTAATATGTATTAACATTAAATGTATGATTTGTCATTTAGTTGTGAAAAGCAGGACATTTATTTTGATATGGAAAAAAATGTCAGAAATATTCCTAAGACTTCCTTTTTCACCCTCTGTGTGACACAGTAAAGGTCATCACCTGAGGGTTGTCAAAATCAAGGTACTATTCAGTGTTCAGACAAAAGTCCCGAAAAATAATTAAGCACTATCTGTAACAAGTAAACCATTATTGGTAACACATTATTTTAAAACACACATATTCACCATTCATTTGCTGCTTACTAGCATAATATATTCTATATTAGTAGCATACTATCCTTTTGTTAGCCATTATAAACCATTATGCAAGACCTTATTCCACCCTTAATAGACCATTTACTAAGAATTTCCCGTTTATAAGCTCCTAATTACCCCTTATTCATAGTCATTACACAGGTTGTTGCATATTAATTATGATCTAAACATACATGGCTTAGTTTGGGGTTTGTAAGGTGGTAGTAACTTCAGAATACCATGTCTTAATAAGGCATTATTAATGCATTAGTTAACAGTTATCCTTTAATTATATTAGTTAATCGTTAACATGAAGCTTGTAAGTGTTAACAGGCCACTTGTAAGTCACTTACAATTGTATTAGTTAACTGTCAACATGGCGATTGTTATTGTTAATAAGCTGCATTTATGCTACTTACAATTGTTTACATGGCGCTTGTTATTGTTAAAGGGCCCACAGAATGTCAAAAAACATTTACCTTGTTATTGTTGAATTTAAGTAGCTTAAGGTATCCAATGGACCATTGCAAAACTTCAACCGCTGTCTACGGTCACCATGATGTTTATCTTTAATTGCGCCACGCGCTAGGGGTGAACAGGAAGAGAAGTAGAAAGACCTTACACACAAGCTTGGTCTTGCTGCTGTTGCCACCTAGCCATCTAAATAAATATCACATACTTTTGCGTTTCCGTCTGTATGCAAAACGCTCGTCTAAATGCGGAGTTAAAAGTGAGAACGAAGCACTACTTTTGCGGTTTTGGTGCTGATCGTTTCCGTGTAAACGTAGCCTAAATGGCACCTTTAAAATACTACAGAGGCAGGGTATCAAACCCCGGTCACCGGCATCTTATACCAGATTGTAACCAACTGAGCTAAGTTTCATTTCACAGCTCAGGGCGTTTTTACAGATTATTTTCAGTCATCTGATATTTTGCAGTTGATGTTTTTGTGAAGCAACACCGTTAGTGAAGTTACCAATAAAACAGTTAACAGCCTGTGTAATTCATTGAAGGTAAGTTTTGAATCATCGTTTGTCTACTTGAAGCTATTACATTAACTTTAACATTAACTGCAAAGTATCAGATGAACAGACCTTACGACAGTAACATGAGATCGTGAGTAGGAGCTCATGAAATTATTCCTAATTTCATTGCTAATGTCAAGTCCATAGCCGTCCGCTACAACAGAAAGGATTTTCCCTAATCTGTGAAACAAAACTTAGCTCGGTTGGTTATAGTCTGGTTTAAGGATTTGGCGACCAGTGTTCGATTCCCCCGATTCCATACTTGTATATACACATTTTGTATTCAAATTCAAATTCAAAATTCAAATTCAAAAAGCTTTATTGATCTAATGTTGCCATATTAGAAAATTGTCTTAGAATGAAAGGCAGTCTTTTCTTTAATTGTGTGTGTGAGGTGTTTGTGTACTGTGAATGTTCTGTGTGTGTATTGCAATTGGTATGAAGGATTTTGTGTATATTGCCTTTTTGGCTGAAGGCACTCTGTATCTTCTGCCAGAATCTCAAAACAAAGGTGGAGTGGGTGGGACAGATCCAGAAGGATGGAGTTGGACCTCCTTTCCATTGCTTTAATGTGCTGATCTGCTGGCTGTTTCTGTGGGGTGCCGATGAGCTTGCTTGCCTGCCTGCTTATCCTGTTCAGTTTGCCCTCCTTGCATCTGCTTGTTAGGAAGCTGTACCAAGATGTAATGTTGAAGGTGATGACAGATTCGACAAGGGACTGATAGACCGTCGATAAAATGTACCTTCTGACATCCAGTCCTTTCAGCTTCCTCACAAGACATAAATGCTGTTGTGCTTTCTTATAAACTCCATCAGTGTGCTGGGTGAAGGACAGGCGTTGGTCAATCTGTGTGCCCAGGTATTTGAAGGTCTCTACCTGCTCCACCATTTGTCCCTCCAGGATTAAAGGAGAGGAAAGTGGATGAGAGGTTACAGGTGCCCGGCTTCTATGGCAGCACAGTTCTTTGGTCTTGCTGATGTTTAGCTGAAAACAGCTCTTCTTGAACCACAGGGTCAATGTGTTGACATACTGCTCATAAGTGGTCAAGGAGTTGTTGTCTGTCAGGTTGACCACCAAGGCTAGGTCATCAGCATATTTGAATAACTTGAATCCATTGATGTTGCATGTGATCTCATTGGTGTATATTAAGAAGAGAATGGGAGACAAAACACAGCCCTGTGGGAATCCAGTGTTTAAGGTGATGTTGGAAGATGTAACACCATGCACCCTTACATGCTGGGGTCTGTCCTTTTAAAACTCCTTGATCCAGAGCGTCAGTGTTGGGTTGACTTGAAGTTGCTGGAGGCGATGCAGAAGTGTGCTGATATTGACCGTGTTGAAGGCTGATGAAAAATCCATGAATAAAATCCTGACCTCATTTATAAAGCCCTTAACGCAACAAAAAGTTGCGTGAAGTAGGGTAAAATTTGCGGTCGCAACATGTCTCGCAAAAGTCGGGATTTACAAACATTTCCCATGCGCTAAAAAGTCTGCAGGTTTCCGCAATCTTTTGACCACACGTGTTATCTTGCGTAACGCTCCCGCAAAGCTTTCTTGACTAGCAACCTATAGGACTTGGTTCTAGACTGTGTTTTAGTGACCTCCAATGGTAAAATAAAATATCACATTGATAAAGTAGCCAGATGGACAGCGCAGAGGCTGCATGTGAGCACTTTAAAATGTAATGTAGTATTCGTAACATGCCTATAAGAGAAATATGCAACAAATTCTATATTCATAGTAAGTGCTTGGTTCTTGGCGCTGAACTTACTTTGTTGACAACATCAGTTGTACGCTGCCACTCACTTTTGTTATTTCAATTTGATATTACTTTTTTATGGCCTTCAAACAAGATTTAGTGAAGATCCTCGGAGGTTGGTCTCGCATTTCCTGAATCGTGTTTTGTTTTCACATTTACCGTGTCATCATTGGCTATGGAAGGCACCTTTAGCATATTCATTGAGTGATTAACATGGACCTTATTGGGTCAAATATGGGACGACCTTGGGAGGAGAATGAGGCTCGTGCACAACGTATAAGGTAACGCAAGTCCGTATTTATTACGAGAAAAGTGTGTACATGTTTGCGCCGCAAGGTTTTATAAATCAGTTTTGTTTTTTTGCGTACGAAAATTCTAACTTTTTGCGCACAAAATCTTTCAGAGTGAAATCTCCGCAAACTTTTATAAATGAGGCCCCAGGTGTTTTGTCACGGTGTCCAGGAGAGATAAACAAGCATCCTCCACACCCCGTCTGGGTTTGTAGGCAAACTGCAACGGATCCAGACTCTCTCCAATAGTGCTGGTGAGTTCACCTGCAACAACTCTCCATGCATTTGCAGAGAATAAAGGGGAGTGCCACAGGTCTGAAATCGTTCAGGGCTTTAGCATCAGGCTTTTTGGGAACAGGAATGATGGTAGTCTCCTTCCGTGCCCTTGGAACAAAGCTGGCATCCAGAAATAGCTGAAATAGTTTTGTCATGACTTAGCTGAATTGCACATTCCTTCAATTAGGGGTGGGCAATATAGACGATATATACCGTATGCAATATGAATTTGGCCAATGATAGAGATTTTGGGTCATACCGTGATAGGTTCATTGCGTCTCCACAACCATGTGAAAAAATGTTGACCTGTAAATGTTGACCAGTAGCTTTTGTGGAATGGAGATGGGTAAAGATGGAAACAACCCGGTTCTCTTCTATGCAGATGGATTCAGATGGATATATGAAAGAGACCCTGTCCTCTATGGAGTCAGTGCTGTTGAATCTGGCATAGAAGGTGTTAAGTTCTTCAGCAAAGGCAGTGGGATCTGGCCATTGTACAGTGGCAGTGTTCTGAGCTCTGCCCATCATGGTGTTCAGACTCTTCCAGGCATTCCTCACATCTCCGTTGGTGAACATTTCCTCCATTTTATTCTTGTACTTGAGCTTGGCAAGCCTGATCTTCTGCTTCAGCTCCCTCCTCAGTTCTTTGACACGCTGTTGGTCTCCTTGAATAAAAGCGATCTTTTTCAAATTGAGGCATTGCTTGAGGTCTTTGGTTACCCACGGCTTGTTATTTGCATAATGTTTAATTTGCTTGGTGGGAATGACACTATCAGTACAGAATATAATGTAAGAGCATATGGTTTCATAAAGCAGGTTAAGGTCGCCATTGCATTCCTTGAATACCTAAGTAACATATAAGCTGCTCATTAACAGAACAAGCACCATGTTAACTAATAAAAGTAACATACAAGCAGCTTATTTACAATAATAAGCGCCATGTAAAAATTGTAAGTAACATACAAGCATCTTATTAACAATAACAAGCGCCATGTAAACAATTGTAAGTAACATACAAGCAGCCTATTAATAATAACAAGCGCCATTTTAACAGTTAACTAATACAATTGTAAGTGACGTACAAGCGGCTTGTTAACACTTACATTGAATGTAGCATCACAGGAAGTATGGGCGGGCCCAGGCTAATAGTATTCTAAAGTGTTACCCAAATAAATCATTATTAAATCTTTGTATCGCAGATTATGTTCCCTATTCTAAAGTTGGGTCTTGTTCACATTCAATTTACAATTAATTTGTTTTAACCCTCATGTGGTCCCTATTCTAAAGTTGCCTCCTATTCAAACTTATAAAGTGTTTGATGCGCACAGTATACAACAAGAAGACAGCCAAATTAGCACAAATATAAATATCTCTTCTATTAATTACAAGTTGCCTACAATGATGCTTTAAGAATATTACTCAAGGTTTCCAGAGGAGGGAGTGCTAGCCAGATTTGGATCCGCAAGAGTAAGTACACTTCATGCACTTTTAAGAAACCTAATGTATAAGTTTTCACAACGCCTGGATGATTCATGGTGGCACTCTCAAATCCGACTATGAGTAGCACAAGATACACACAAGAGCGCACTGGAGAAAATGCCTGTATATATTTTAATAATTTTCATTTTATTAGTTTTATGACTGTCCTAGTCTGTCTTAATATGTATTTGCAATATCTGTCTTGTAAGAATTTGAACATGTGTCTGGCAAATAAACTGAAATAAATAAATAAATAAATAAATAAAATAAAATGAGATAGCATAAACATTGATTCAATTTTTCCTTTCTTTATAACTTTGTGGCTCGTGAGACATTCGATGTGAATGAATCCATAGGGACCACATAAGGGTTAAATACAAAACATTAATTTTAAATTGAATGTAAACAGGACCCAACTTTATAATAGGGAACATATTCACATTACAGAGACTTAATAATCACTTATTAGTGCAGTGATTTTGTGTTTAGTTCTATATGGATAAACCATCTTTGGTAAGCATTATTAGGAGTGAATAATCTTGATACCTGTCTGCAACACTAGTATGCTATTAATATACATGCTAGTAAGTAGCAATTAATGCCAAATATGTGTTTTTTTTAATGAAGTGTTTCCCAATCATTAAAATAAGTTTACTGTAGATGCAGTGAATTTTTTCCAAAATGGTCAAATTTAACAACATGCGAACAACAAACTATTCAGTTTCAGCTTGATCAGAACATATTTACAGTATTTTTAATTCCAAATAAATTATTTATACTTGTGTTTGTAATTTTAAACATTTGTAGTCTAAATAAATAGTAAATGTTTGCAAATTAGCTGCCAAAAGGTGATAATGGTAACTGGAAATATATTATATGTTATACTCTGTTGTCCTCTGTACCCTGTCGTTGATTTTAGGTTGGGTTTTACTGTTATTACCAAACAGGAAAAATTACAGGTGTATTTACGTAGTTTGGAGCTAGACTTGTATGGTTCTACGGTTCCTCCTTTATTCCCCCTCCCGGATCCAATCAGATCCCGGCTCTTCGGTCACCCCAGGACGTGGACATCCCATCCGGATTCCCAACCCTCAGGGTTTGTGTAACCCGGTTATGCAGGGACCCTTTCCCAGCCCCGTATCGTGGGTCAATCCACTCCCGCGGATCTCCTCACCTGACAGCAAACCGCCATTTCCCCAAGCAAGGACGTAACCCCAAACCCTGCTGGATGATGCAATCGCCTGCCAACCTCCATCAGCACACCCAATCCAGCATTTTCGCCCCAAATTCCTGTCAAGTCAAGTGTCGCGGACCAGGTAACCATCACATTTCCTGGTTTTCGGTCTCCACTCCTTTTCCTCGCTCACCCAAGCACAAGCGCAGCGGCAGCCTCGCTCCACACAGCTGCACCAAAGGCTCTGCCTGAAGTTTCTTCGGCGCCTTTGGGTTTTGTGCAGCCTCCTAATCCCCCAGCAACCGTGTCACCAACGCCTCCCCACCACCATCCCGTCCCACTGGACTGAACTTTTTCCCCATCGGTGGTTGCACCACTGGTGCTCCCTTTTCTCCCTTTTTCCGGAACGGCAGCCTCTCAGCCTAGCTCCAGCGCCTATCAAGGGAGTTCCTTCCCCAACCTTCAGCCGTCTCCATCACAGCACGTTCTTCTATATGAGCCTCCTCTCGTGTCTCCATCGCTCAGGAACCAAATCCTTTCAGGTGCAGACAAAGATGTTTCTGCTCTCCAGTCGTCCTTTTCCAATCCACAGCAGCCGAGTAACATATAGTGCGGACCAGGGGTTAAATTGGGATTTGCTATGTGGGGGGGGGGCTCTGGTCTGGGGTCGGAGCGAACAAGCTTCATGCCCCCATTCACATCACCCCCACCAACTGTTCTGGGAGTACCTTCATGCCCCTGCATTGCTCACAGCAGCACAATGCCCATCCCAGCCAGCATATCAAAACAAAACAACTCATCCTTGTACCGCTGAAAGACTGTTTATACTTTTTCTGACTGATTTAGGGGAGATGGTGGCACAGTGGTAGAGGAAACATTTGGTAACTGGAAGATTCGATTCAATTCAATTTTATTTATAAAATTGCCCAACTGCCTAGGGCAGGTTTTCAGTCTCTCAGATGGTGAAGTTAAGTCACTTTATTGTCAATTTCTCTACATATACTGGTCATGCAGAGAAATCGAAATTACGTTTCTAACTATCCCACAGTGATGCGCACGGTCAGGAGAGCCTTAGGCCGCTGCGTCTCCACGCGCCGCCTGCTTATGGCATTCACCCAATCACACACAGTCACACACCAGTGGAGGGGATTACCATGCAAGGCTCCAGCCTGCCACCAGGAGCAATTTGGGGTTCAGTGTCATATAGTGTCATATATGTGGTATAGTGTGTTCATACAGTGGTATAAATAAAGTAATATCGGATTCCCATTATAATCCCAAGATATAGTCCCATGTCATTAGGTGCAGTCAAGCCAGGGGCCAGCTGGAGGCTGTATTTATCATGTCAGGGTCGTCTGTGGAGCTGAAGGCAGCCCGCCCAGGAAGCCAGAGATGCAGGATCAGGCAGTGGAAGGCAGGGGTGGCCCTTAGCCAGGAGGCAGTGGCATGGACAGTGGAGTGGGTTGAGGACCATTCAGGAGTGCCGCCGGATCACATTGGAAGAAGGTCCCTGGAGAATCAGGTGCAGGCGCAGGCCAACAGATTGGTAAAACATCCAGAGAAGCTTGCTGCAGACGTTGAAGGACTGTGTCTTGTGGGGGAGGGGTACATCTGGTGAGGGTACGTGTTGCCTTGAGAGTGAGAGGGGAGGTGTGAATTGGACAGTGTCCAGGGGTGATGGGCAGCCCACGTCCATTGAGACTTGAGCATGGCAGTCAAACCTATTGCAAAAGCTGTTTCACTGGTTTGCCTTGTCCAGGTCTCCCTCCACTGAGCTGCTGCTCTTCCCCAGGCCAGTGATGGTCTTCATTCCATCCCAGACCTCCTTCATGTTGTTCTCCTGCAGCTTCTGTTCCACCTTCTTCCTGTATTCCTCCTTGGCCTCTTTCAGCCTGACTTTGAGCTCCCCCTGTACGCGCCTCAGTTCTGCCTGGTTCCCCTCTCTGAACGCCATCTTTTTCCTATTTAGAAGGGTCTTGAGTTTGCTGGTTATCCAAGGCTTGTTGTTGGGAAAGCAGCGCACAGTTCTTGTGGGAACAAACAACGTCCATACAGAAGTTCAGGTAGTCAGTCATGCAGTGTGTGACCTCCTCCAGATCTCCTCCATTCTGTAGAACACTCCAGTCTGTGGACGCCTCATCTGCCTCCTGGTGTCCATTTCCTGAAAGTGTGTGTGGCAAACGGTGGCCTCTGTACTTTTTGTTTGTACATTGGCTGTAGATGAATGAGGTTGTGATCTGATTTTCCAAGTGGGGGAAGGGGGTGGTGCTGTATGCGTCCATCACGTTTGCATACATGAGGTCTATTGTCTTGTTTTTCCTAGTTGGGCAGTGAACAAACTGGTAGAAATTGGTCAGGGTAGAATCCAGTGTTATGTGGTTGAAGTCGCCAGATATTGCCATAAAAGCGCCTGTGTGCTGAGTTTGGAGCCTTGCGATTGTAGAGTGTATGATGTCACACACTACGTCAAGAAGTGCTCGTGGCGGAACGTAAACACAGACAACAATAGCGTGTGAAAACTCTCTCGGCATGTAGTACGGCCGGAGACTAACCGCTAGTAACTCCACATCCTTACAGCATGTAGTCTCTTTAACTGTCACATGACCGGGATTACACCATCTGTTGTTTAAGTACATCACCAGTCCACCACCCTTCTTCTTGCCAGAAAGTTTATTGCGAGCCACGCTGAAGCCCGGTAGCTCGACATCAGTTGTTGGGAGTTAGCCACGTCTCCGTGAGGCATATTAGGCTACAGTCTCTGTAAAGTTTCTGGTTACTTACCAGGGAAGCCAGTTTGTCAGTTTTGTTTGCCAGTGAGTTCACGTTTCCCGTCACCATCGATGGAACTGCGGGTTTAAATCTCCACTTCTTCTCCTGTCATCTCGTCTTCACTATGCGTCCAGCTCTACAGCCGCGAAAACACCATACTTCCTCTGGGATGGTAGATTTAACGTTGCTGGCATATTTCCACTATGCGAGCAGTTTGTAAACAAGTTTGTTATCGCCAGAACAATGTAGCTGATCCATATCCACAGGATAGAATAAAAACACTCCTTAAAGTGTGTAATCCGAAGTAAGCAAAAGTAAACAAAAGAGCACTAAAACACACAAAGAAACATGAAAAACAAACAGAGCTACTAG
>JAGFZM010006621.1:0-22005 GCA_017657215.1 Limnothrissa miodon | reverse complement strand
GCTCATAGCTCCATTAAACACAGCAGAGACACACACACACATACACACTCCTTCAGGCCCGGCTCCAACAAATTTGGAGCCCTAGGCAAGATATTAGGTGGCGCCCCCTTGTGTTGCAGTAAAATCCACTGCTACATTCTCACAAGAAACTAAATAGCTTTGAAGACATTTGTTTATTTAAATAAACCAATTTAAAACACTCAAAACCCACTGCTGGATTGTGCCACTGAGGTTTAGGTGACAGGAGGATTTGCAGTGGTGGGTGTGAGTAACCTCTGTAGTTAATATATAACGTTAGTAATAATGTGACCATACATTGTGGAATGTTTTTTGTTTGGCACCATAGACACACCAAATGCATCACATTATTGCAAAGCAACTGATCTTCCATCTACAGCCTAAATAAGGGGGTGGGCAAACTTTTTGACCCGTGTGCCACATAGAACATAAATCACGGAACAAAAGTTTAAACTGAGAAAATGTATCATTTTAAGGGAAAAATATGTTGATTCAAAATTTAATGGTGTCAACAAGTCCCAAGAAAGTTGGAACAAGGCCATTTTCACCACTGTGTGGCATCTCCCCTTCTTCTAACATCACTCAACAGACGTCTGGGGACCGAGGAGACATGAATACATGCTTGCTTGCATGTTCTATGTCAATTAGGCTATAATAAATTTTATCTTCCATATAGTCATTTATGATGCACAAATACTTGGATTTATGGGTTTAAAAAGGCATATGGCAACAAACTACACAAGGAGCAAACAGTAGCCTGACACCTGAAATTTCAGTCCAATGAAGCAGGCTATATTTAAGTCACGAGGCGACTTGATAAAGACAAAAAACCTGCGCATCCAATCTCATCAACCATCATGTTGTGGCCAATTCATCGCAAACATTTCATTGCCACATGAGGTAGATAGTGTAGGTAGGTATTCCGACGCACATTTCACATGAGCACTCACGAAAAGTTAAATCCAAACAGATTTATTTAACTATTCGGTTGACTCTCAAAAAACAAAAGATACGGTACTAAATAATGCGGTCAAAAAACTGTTTCCTTCCACACTTCACCTGTTGAGCATCTCGAGGCTGCTCTAATTAAAGCTGTATTTCCCGCTTACCTGGATACGTCAAAAGGGGTGGGCTTACAGATCACATGACAGGTAGTTTCAGGAAATGCAAGGATTAATTATGTAAGGCGAGCTACTAAATATAACAGTAATGTTTACAATAGTCACTTTTCTCCTTCATATTAACATAAATTCAAATATCAATATACACATTATAAGAGAAAACCAAATACCAGAATATGGCTCCAACAACCATCAACCGGGATGCACGTTACCTAAAGAAAACTAGTATTACGTCGCAAAAGTAGGCAAAATAACTGACCATTTGCTGTATGTTGTAAAGGAGCAGTTTGCCATTAACTTTGCGTTAGCCTATAACTTGTTGTATCTTGCATGCTAAACACCCGCAGAAATATGCGTTGTCATTCACTAAGATAGACAACAGACTATTAACAGCGGCATTTTTTAAAAAATCGCGATTGAAGTGAGGTAGGTTGCGTTGCGTTCTCTAATGTAGCAGGTAAAGACTAATTAGACGAAGGAGGGAGGTGGGGCGCCACAGGAAAGTAATGCATCATTATTATTATTAGCCTACTATAGATTAAGGCATGTGAGATGATTTTCATTATAAGGCACATTAATACTAACTTGTTTTAAGAATAGTGGAATGTTATCATTTTCCCCCTCAGTTTTGTATGGTGCCCCCTGGATGGATTGCGCCCCTAGCATTTGCCTATATTGCCTAATGGACGAGCCGGCCCTGCACTCCCTATCACACACTCACACACACATACCCACAATGACACACATAGTGACACTCTCTCTCTGTTGGTTCCCTCTGTGCCTCCTTTGTCTCTCTCTCTTTTCTTCTCTCTTTCTCTTTCCTTCTCTCTCTCTCTCTCTTTTTCTTTCCATCTCTTTCTCTCACTTTCTCTTCCTTCTTTCTCTTTCCTTCTCTCTCTCTATTTCTCTTTCCTTCTCTCTTTCTCTCTCTCTCTATCTATACTCCACCCTACTATACACACCACCCTACTATATACACAACTACATCACCCCACTATTTACTCCACACTACTATACACCACCCTACTATATA
This sequence comes from Limnothrissa miodon, assembly GCA_017657215.1. NCBI lineage: Eukaryota > Metazoa > Chordata > Actinopteri > Clupeiformes > Clupeidae > Limnothrissa > Limnothrissa miodon. The sequence continues at coordinate 19,833 of JAGFZM010006621.1, read as the reverse complement.
CACCTCTACAGACTGACTCCAGACTCAAGATTCTTCTTCTACTACTCTTTCCTCCACCTGTTTTAACAGTTTCAAATTAAAAGTCCCCAATACCATAATACACTATTGAATTGTTTGAAACTACAATACTACTATATAAGGGGGTGTTCACACTGGCAGTTTTTCAGTTACAGAAAACACCTAACCAGGGCGTTTTTTTTAAAGGGTAAAAAGCAGACAGGGTGTTTTTCCTCAGAACCGCACTGAGCGTTTATTTTATCTCCATGGTGACAGTTCGTTCTACATGTAAAGGTAAGAGGTTAACTTGTATCAGTGCCACATAGCAGCATAGTTATTATTGTTACAATTTACAATGTCTAGGATGAGAAAATTAGGCCTTGTTTTGGCGTTAGACACCGACGAAGATGAACATTCACGTTTGTGGGTGCATGATATTAACCGGAGAAGGCAGCAGTATGGTGCATTTCATAGTCTTGTTCAAGAATTACGATTTGATAATGCACGATTCAGTGCTTATTTCCGTCTTGACAAGAGTCAATTTGAACCCCTTTTGCGTATTGTTGCACCTTCAATAACAAACCAAACACCCAAATGAGGCAAGCCATCAGTCCAGAGGAACGACTGAGCATATGTTTAAGGTAAGTCCACCACAAACCTGTTCATAAAAAATCCTATGAAACCAGACGTGATGACGTCTCGTATGCTAGTTTAGTTTTACAGTAGACCTATATTAGTTGTGGTGTTTAGCCGAACATATTGTCTTGTTCTCACATTTTCAGCATTATGTAGGTCTATGATAATTATAATAATACAGTAGGCAAGGCCAACTGTATAGCACCCCTTGCTGGAAATTATGTGCAATAAGATTACCAAGCTGTCAGACCCAGTCTGCAAAAAGAAAAAAAGAATGACTGCAGTTTTAGATTAAGAAAACATTGCCTACTGTAAGGACTGTGCTACATTCAAGGTCACAATGTGTGTACAAATATACAAATGCATGGCAATAATTATACCTCTCTTTGAATAGGTATCTGACAACGGGCAATTCTTTCCGGTCCATAGCCTTCAGCTTCAGGGTGGGCGTCAGCACTGTGTCAGGCATCATCCATGATGTATGCACAGCTATTTGGGATTGCCTCTTGCCTGATTACATGCCTGTTCCAGACACAGCAGAATGGAGAAAGATAGCTACTGGATTCCAAAAGCTGGCATTTCCTAACTGCCTCGGGGCAATGGATGGGAAACACATGGTGATTGAGGCTCCTCCCTCCAGTGGGTCAGTTTATTATAACTGTAAAGGCACTTTCTCCATTGTCCTTCTAGCTGTAGTCGATGCCAGGTATTGTTTCAGACTTGTCGATATCGGGGCTTATGGAAGAAATAGTGATGGGGGAACCCTCTCAGCCTCTGCCTTTGGCACAGCCCTACGGCAGAACACACTGGGCATCCCGGAAGACTCCATCCTTCCAGGGGCAAACATCTTGGTCCAATGCCTTATGTGTTTCTGGCAGACGAAGCCTTTCCCTTGCGCCGCAACATCATGCGACCATACCCAGGTTACAACACTGGAGAGAAGAAGTGTTCAACACTCGTCTTTCTCATGTGCGCAGAATGGTTGAGTGTGCGTTTGGCATATTGGCATCCCAATGGAGGGTGTACCGTGGGGTGTTGTGTGTGTCTCCTGAAGTGGCAGAGAATGTTGTGAAGGCCACCTGCATGCTTCACAACTTTATGAGGTGCGATACCAGCACTACATTACCTGCCATATCATCTACTGGAACATCTACAATTGAGTCATCATAAGGTCTCCAGGACGCACCTCGCCTTGGCAACAACAATGCCGGCAGAGATGCTGTGGCAGTGAGGGAGAAGTTTGCACAGTATTTCATGTCTGAAGCTGGAAGAGTTCACTGGCAGGATACCATCTAGGCCTTATAGAACCAAAAACCAACAGCTCTTTTAAGAGCTACCCAAAACTTCTATTAAAATGATATTCCATTTCATTTTTATTCTTGTATAAGGCCATCAAAGAAATGCTGACTGTGAAGTCATACATTACTATTTTAAGACTTAAAAGTATTGAATTACCAAGATTGCATGTATTTAAGACCTCATTCTCTTTCTGTCTCTGTCCATTTTTTTTATAATTCCTGCTGAGCATCACCCCCATGGAAAGAAATGGAATGGACTGCCCCCAACTTCAACGGAGGACCAACTTTCAGGACCAACTCTCTTTCCTTCTCCGGGACCGTGTGACCTACCCTCCCGTTATGGCACCGTCATGATGACCCAACCTAAATGTGCCCTTACATTGTCCAACCAGAACTTGTCTGGCTACTAGTACTGTGTCCAAGAAGGACAATCACCATATACTTACTAGCATACATGTAATTTGGCACTGAAAGAATTAAATTGAATTTAATTTAATTAATTCTGTGTAAATCATTTTATGGGTTTGAGAAAAGAGGCACAAAAAATATGTCAGTGTTTAAACCTTATCATCCATTTAATAATGTATTGAATCAATCATCTCCAAATTCAATATCAAAAAACAGTGATTGCATTTGACACTTTAACAGTGCCTGTTTGCGAGGCGCCAACCTCCGGAGTGTAGGTGCAAAGCTGAGTAGTAAACGCTCATGCTCATCCTCCTCTTTAGCAATGGCACTGAGTACTTGTTGCTGGTATGGGGTCAAGGTTGGAGTGCCCTGCTTCTTCCTCCCCCTTTCTGATCGCACAGGCCCCAATTCTTGTTGTAGCTGCTGTTGTGGTGGAGATGGTTGTGGGGATGGAGAGGGTGTGGAATTGCCATATGCAGGACCGAGCCCAGGACTTGACAGGGAACTTAAAACAGAATCATCCAATGTAGTCTGCCAAGTAAAATGAAACACAGAACAAGACAGCATCACAGCACATCATAAGTAATGTTGCCATCTCAGCCCTTATATTACATCGCAAACAAATAAGCAGCACTTAAGCTGAAACATATAACAGCCCTACAGCAACAGATTCATTCAAGAGATTCTAAATTATGAATTGGCTGGTTCATTGATAGCCTACTTTATTTGAATCTCCTCTTACCTCATTATTTTCACACATGGCATTCAAAATGCTTTCTGTTGTTTCTGCTGTCTCAAAGTTACTAACGGTAACCCTGTCCTGTACATATGGCTCCAGGAAAGATAATATATTCATGTATTTCCATTGGCTTTTACAGCCTCCCTCCGATCCACTTCGTCTCTCCTTCACTTCTTTTCTCTCTTTACTATATTTCCCTCTCAGGTACCTCCACTTGTCACGGCAATCTTCCCCTACAGTGCAAGAAGTAAACAACTTATTGGTAGGCTAGGCTTGGCTGGACGTACTTATAGAGGAGCCTGCTCGATTTTAGTTTATTTAAGAGAACACAGGCTCTTCTACCTGCGTCTTAGCTACGGTCCCGCTGTGCCTACCAACATCCCCTCAGCTCTGCTAACGTTAACGTTCTTTGCTACTGGTTAGCTTGCTAGGTAAAAATAAAAGTAATACTTACAATTATGCCCCAACATTGCACCAATCGACCTCCAGATAGTCTCCTTATGGTAGACATTGTGGTATAATTTGTTGGTCATGTTGTATAGTTCTGTGTGTTCGCTTACAAGAACAACGAGCTGTTCGGCTTGTATCTTTGCCTTAATCGTTTTGGCCGCCATTATTTTTTTTGAACGAAGAACTCCGGCCAGAGCATAGGAAGAAAAAAAAACACTTGCGGCAGCGTTTTAAAAAAAGCCCAGAACCTTTTTTCAAAAACACTCTGTACCAAAGGAATATAATGTAAAACATCCACCCTGTTAAGAGAGTGTAATTGCACGGGGACACGTGCATACTCACGTTTACGACCACTTTATAAAGGACTGAACATTACTCTGGGACATTTTCAGGCAAAGAGAATTTATTGCTGCGCACACACAGTTATATAGTAGCACATAACGTGTTCTTAACAATGCACCTTATTGGTTCTCCCTAAAATACGAAATAAAGACTTTACTTGTACAATTGAGGGCATATTATTTCCATAGACGTTAACACACCTGCACTTGAAAAAAAAACTCCCAGTGTGAACACCCCCTAATGCTACAATTCACTACTATGACTCATTATTCTTAACCCTTGTAACCTCAAGTACCTTAGCAACGGATGACTGGTAGTTGGCGACTTAGTATAGTTAGCATAATTAGCATGTTAGCATACTTAACATATATGCTAATTAACATCAGCTAAGTCCACTGAGTACCACTGTTAGCATGATTAGCATTGTTGCATTGCTACCATGTTAGCGTAGTTAACATGTTAGCTAAAGACAATTAGCATATATGCTAAATATGAGGACTACTGTTAGCATAATTACCATTGTTAACATAGCTAGCATGTTAAAATACTTAGCATATATATTACCTAACATCAGCTAAGTCCACTTTGTATTGCCGTTATCATGATTAATATTGTTAGCATAATTAACATTTTAGCATCATTAGCATATATGCTAATTATCATCAGCTAAGTCCTCTGAGTACTACTGTTAGCATAATTAACATTATTAGCATGTTAACATACACTCAACAAAAATATTTTGTTTTTGCTCCGATTTTTCATGAAATGGACTTAAAGATTCAGGAGATGGACTTCCAGATACACAATATTACCATTTCTCTCAAATATTGTTCACAAATCAGTCTAAATGTGTGATAGTTAGCACTTCTGCATTGCTGAGATAATACAATTAAATTTTGATTTATATATAGCGCATTTTTACAAAAGACATGTCACAAAGTACCATGGTTTATGGTTATTCATGTTTTTTTTGGGTAACCATGAAAACCATGGTTTATGACTGTGGTTTAATCATGGTTTCACTGCAGTTAAATCATAGTATAATCTTGGTCATAAACCATGGTTTTTATTTACCATGGTATTTCCAAACCATGGTTTTCTTATTCACCTTTCTATTAATCTGGTTTTACAAAAATGTAGTGCAATAATTCACACACCAAACAATAAATAGCCTAATTTTAACAGCAAATGTAATTAAAATCCTACTTAATGCTTCTGGGTACCAAAAGCCATAAAAAACAGGAGACTCAATCTCTAAAGAATTTGTACTTTTATAATAAAATTGAAACTCTTTATTCCTGGATGGAGTACCTGGGTCCAGCTTCAACCCTAGGTGTATGAGAGAGGAACAGAGAGACAGATATATAGATATAAAACAGATCAACGATTGATTGCAACAATTAACACGATATTTCATGCTGTGTGTGTGGTCACTGTTGAATACACTTTTAACTTACCGAGTTTTCTTGTAAATCTTGCTCTCATTATTCAATTTGTTTCAGCTCCCCTCAGTACGTCAAGGTCGGTGTTTGGAAACTTCTTTAAAGTGTAATCTGCAAAGTAATTTGACAAATAAATCCCAAGTGTTAACAAACTTTAAGACAAAACATTCAAAAGGCCAGTTTCTTTTGAGACCTATCTATAGGAAAACATTGATAAAACATAAACGGAATAGCAAGTAGGCATTGGTTAGCTATTCACCGTATTCCTGAGGGCAACACTGTACCAACCGTAGAGGGGCATTACTTCCGGTTGTGCTGTTGTCAATGTAAACAGAATATTAGCAACCACTGCTTTAACAAACAAAAGTGGGCCATTTCTCATTTTCCTCTGAATAAAGTACACATCTACAGTGCATGAGTTGACTAAGTGAGTTATAAGGTAACATATACTTTCAGTACATGAGACATGTACAGTTTAGAACAAGGCAATCAGCGATGGCAGACTTCACCCCCCAGGTATCTCCAAAACGGTTACTTTTCAGGCGGGGGCAAAAAACGCCGTAGTTTCAAAGCAGCTGAACCTAGTGTTGTCATGCTTGCTATGCCACCTTTAAATGGCATGCCAGCTGAACCTAGTGTCGTCATACTGACTATGCCACTTTTGATATTCTTCCTAGTGTGTTAATATTATCCATATTTGAACATAAATGAGTTTAAATTGACAATGACATATGTCTGTGAGAGAGGTGTGCAAGGGTCCACCTTAGATCAGCTTAGGCTAAGCGTTTTAACACAAGTACCCTATACAAAAAACAAAGCTACCTTCATAATAGAGTACTGAATCCGTTTGTCAGAAGATCTCAGTGAGGGTCTGTGTACAGGAACACCTGATCCACACCACCATTTCCCACAAGCTGCTTACTGTAGGACACAGGAAAACAAAAGTTAACCGTTGGCCTTTTATATCAAGATCAGGGTAATTTATTAAATATTTTAAAATGGATTGTAAAAATTGATTTTCTAAATATGATAGGTCAAACAGAGATACTAACCTACTGTACAAAAATACAGCAGTGCACACTGGATGTATGGAAATGTTGAACACTTGGCTTGCGCTGCAGAGAAGATCATGACAGGAATCCAGGAGGCATAGTTGTGTAGACTAAATGGAAATAAATGAGGAATATGAGAAAATTACACCAAAATATTTAGGGCTAGTGCTGACATTTCATTGTGTTATTGTATAAAATGTAGAAAGAAGAACACACAAAAAAGAAACTAATTTCTGCAGTTAAATGCATAATTCTGTATTGATTTATGTCCAAATTACTATAATAATATGACAAAAGCATGCAATTCACAACAACATTACAATAAAACAATTAATGAAATGGTAGGATATTCAAAGATTCAAATATCGCTGCCACTAGTAACAACTCGTTATCCCAGTGCTTACCTACAAATGAGTACGCCTCAGAACTTTCAACAGGCTGAAAAAAAGATACTAACTTTAATTTTACTCAAACGGGTCCTTTTTCCAAATCATATTGCTGGTTCTCTCCCTGTTGAAGGATGGTTCGGTGCAGAGACCAACGTCTTTTTTTCCAAATTGTTACTTCTTTATCCGCTAATGGGAACTGGTGATCCGTTGGCTGGCTAGCTAGCTGGGTAGCATGGTAACAATTAGCTTGTAGGCACCCACTTCCAAAAAAAATCCCAGACATGTTTTAAGTTACAATAACAGAGGTTTAAACTCTATTGTGTCTAGTTAATATGATTTTAGGGAAGAAAGAATAAATACTATTAACTTTCATCTGTGTCTAAAGACTGTCTAAATTCACCGTCTGCCGTCCGCCATCTTTTTAAAAATTTTCAAAGTTAAAAATGGGGTGGGGCAATCCCAAACCAACTGCCGAGTTATTAAAAATGGGTTACCATAGTAGTCCCATAGTTACCATGAAATACTGCACATAAACTATGGTAGTACCATACTTACTGTGAAGTACTATGGGTAAACCATAGTAGTACTATGGGCTGTTCATAGTTCTTAAAATCACCATGAGATACCATAGTATAACCGTAAGGGAGGGTCATCTGTGAAGCTGAAGGCAGACCGCCCAGGAAGCCAGAGATGCAGGATCAGGCAGTGGAAGGCAGGGGTGACATGGACAGTGGAGTGGATTGAGGACCATTCAGGAGTACCGCCGGATCCCATTGGAAGAAGGTCCCAGGAGAACCAGGCGCAGGCAGTAGAAGGCAGTGATGACTCACGGCAGGGTGGTAATGGCATGAAAATCAGAGAGGAGATGAGTTAGAACAGTCTCCATCAGATTTCAGAGAATGTGGGTTATATTGCATGTGCAACCATGTACAGATGTTGGCTAAGTGAAGAGAGAGAAATAAGTGGAGAGGAAAGAGAGAGGAGGAGAAAGACAGAGTGAAAATTGTACGGGTTAACAGATGGGTGGATTGTGGTGGCATTAAACTATAGCAGCATAACTAAGGTATGATGTATAACAAGCCAACACCACCAAAGGAAATGGTCAGTGGCCACTGGACAGGAGCTTACAGCAGAGGCAGTCCTTTCCAATAATACCCTGAGGAGGTGTGGCTTACCATACACCATCCCTAACTAAAGGGGTCAGTAAATAGAAAAGTTTTGAGTCTAGACTTAAAGGTGTTGAGAGTGTCCGCTTGACGAATGTTAGAAGGGAGTTTGTTCCACAGGACAGGCGCACGATGGCAGAATGCTCTTCCTCCCATTGTGGATTTTGATATTGTAGAAATTACTAGGAGACCAGCATTCTGTGACCTTAGGGGTCTAGAAGGGTGGTAGGGAACAAGTAAGTCTTCAATATATGCTGGAGCAAGGCCATTAAGGGCTTTATATGTTAGGAGAAGTATTTTAAAATCAATTCGGCTTTTAACAGGAAGCCAATGTAAGAAAGCAAGAATAGGTGTGATATGTTCATATTTTTTTGTCCTAGTGAGTCGTCGTGCTGCAGCATTTTGTATTAGTTGAAGGTTTTTGATGCAACTAGTACCACATCCAGAGAACAGTGCATTACAATAGTCAAGTCTGGAGGTAACAAATGCATGTATTAATTTTTCTGCATCCTCAAAAGAAAGGAATTTTCTGCCCTTAGCAATGTTGCGTAAATGAAAGAATGAGGTTTGGGAGATATGCTTTACATGACTATTTAAAGAGAGGTCTTGATCAATATACACCCCAAGGTTCTTGACCTTTGTGTTAGGTGTGAGTGAAAGGTCACTAAGTAAGCTCTGATGATGGGGTAAAGTGTTGGTCAGGTTTTTAGGGCCAATCAACATGACTTCAGTCTTATCAGAGTTTAAGCAAAGGAAATTCTTAGAAATGCTTAGATAATCCATCCCACCTCACACGTGTGCCACATCAAGATGCTGATCTGACATCATGAGTAGTGCACAGGTGTACCTTATACTGCCCACAATAAAAGCCCACCCTGGAATGTGCAGTTTTGTCTCACAGCAAAATGTCACAGATGTCACAAGCATTGAGGGAGCGTGCAATTAGCATGCTGACAGCAGGAATGTCAACCAGATCTGCTGCTTGTGCATTGAATGTTCATTTCTCAACCATAAGCCGTCTCCAAAGGCGTTTCAGAGAATATGGCAGTACATCCAACCGACCTCACAACCGCAGACCACCTGTAACCACACCAGCCCAGGACCTCCACATCCAGCAGGTTCACCTCCAAGATCGTCTGAGACCAGCCACTCAGACAGCTGCTGAAACAATTGATTTCCATAACCAAACAATTTCTGCATAAACTGTCAGAAACCGTCTCAGGGAAGCTCAACTGCATGCTCGTCGTCCTCATCGGGGTCTTGACCTGACTCCAGCTTGTCGCCGTAACAGACTTGAGTGGGCAAATGCTCACATTCGATGGCGTCTGGCACGTTGGAGAGGTGTTCTCTTCACGGATGAATCTCGGTTTACATTGTTCAGGGCAGATGGCAGACAGCGTGTGGCATCGTGTGGGAGAGTGCTTTGCTGATGTCAATGTTGTGGATCAAGTGGCCCATGGTGGTGGGGTTATGGTATGGGCAGGCATCTGTTATGGATGAAGAACACGGGTGCATTTTATTGATGCCATTTTGAATGCACAGAGATACCGTGATGAGATCCTGAGGCCCATTGTTGTGCCATACATCCATGAACATAACCTCATGTTTCAGCAAGATAATGCACGGCCCCATGTTGCAAGGATCTGTACACAGTTCTTGGAAGCTGAAAATGTCCCAGTTCTTGCATGGCCAGCATACTCACCGGACATGTCACACCCGTTGAGCATGTTACAACATGTATACGACAGCGTGTACCAGTTCCCACTAATATCCAACAACTTCGCACAGCCATTGAAGAGGAGTGGACCAACATTCCACAGGCCACAATTGACAATCTGATAAACTCCATGCGAAGAAGATGTGTTGCACTGCAAGAGGCAAATGATGGTCACACCAGATACTGACTGGTTCTGAGTCCCCAGACCCCCAATAAAGCAAAAAACTGCACATTCCAGGGTGGCCTTTTATTGTGGGCAGTATAAGGTACACCTGTGCACTACTCATGATGTCAGATCAGCATCTTGATGTGGCACACATGTGAGGTGGGATGGATTATCTCAACAAAGCAGAAGTGCTCACTATCACACATTTAGACTGATTTGTGAACAATGTTTGAGAGAAATGGTAATATTGTGTATCTGGAATGAATTTTAGATCTTTAAGTCCATCTCATGAAAAATCAGAGCAGAAACTAAAGTGTTGCGTCTATATTTCTGTTGAGTGTATATACTAATTATAAGGGATTAAATTGGGCCGAGCTCATGCTGCATTATGACATCAAAAGAAACAAACCTTTTTTTCACGGTTTTCAGTTAAGAGTAATTAATTAGGCTAAACTATCGTTTCTCACTATTAGTAAAACAATAGGTTTTGTGAAGCCAAATAGACCGCCTGATTTTCCTGATAAAAGGACGACCTACATGTATCAAAGCTTAGAAAAGTTGCAATCAGAGATTCTAGAACACTGTGTGTCTGCTTTTCCAGTGAGCCACTTTTTCCTCAGCGAGTCAGAGACGTTAGTTGAGGCTGTCAAACAGACACCGCACGCTGGTACACTATACAGGAGAGGTTGATACAGCGAGATAGAAGCAGACAAACAAGGTATGTGCAAAGAGGTGCTTGAATGCAAAGATGTGCTTAAATGAGTAGCTGTCAGTTGAATTCCATTGTGCATTTGGCCAGTTCAGTTTCCATACATGAGCCAGCTAGCATACCTCAGGTAGCTACGAATGAATGAACGTAATGACATGTAGTTGACATAAGCCTAACATCACCTGAAGTTGGGCTACCTCTGGCAAACAAATAAAACAGTTTTCGTCTGCTTCTGCTCTAAGCCTCAATTAACTTCTTAGCAATCTTAGTATCACTTTATACTATGTAGAAGTTTAATCAGTGTTTTGTAGTTCTGAAAATTAAGTTGACATAACACGGCTTTCTCTCTACCAGCCAATCTGGGATCTAATGAAGTAATATCAATCTTGTGTTTAAAATGCATCTATGTTTATTATGCATAATTAGACTTTTTTTCTGAAAGTGATGTAGTGCTCTACAAAAAAAAGTGATTGTGTTCTTTGTATTAGGATGCATGTTTTGGTTGCATTCATTGCATACATTTGTTGGATTGACATTTTGACTGGCATTTTTTCAACATTTATTCCAAAAAAATAAATAAACAGTTTTGCCTACAGATCATGCAAGCCTTGAAAGTTTCTCATAAAGGATCAATATTTAGGCTACACTGACACATTGAGCATTTCTCCTCTGCATGTGTTTCACATGCTATTGTTTTTCACTTTAAGTTCCACAGTACAGGTATTTGTGACAAGATTTAAAATGTTCTGCCATAATATCCAAATAGCAATTTCATTTGGTACTATAATGGTCGTGTATCTTGTGTGATACATAGCATAGCAAATCCCAATTTAACCCCTGGTAATAACTAAGTAATTGAGTGGAAATAAGTAAAAATGTATTTTACGACCCTGATGCTGTGTATTTTCCTGGGAATTATCTTCTTTTTTTCCAGGTAAGGATAATTGATGGATTTGTCAACATATCTAGGTAATTAAGTAGGAAGAGGCAATGCAGTGCATTTCACAGCTCTGATACCATATGGTTTCCGTAAAATTACTTCACTTGTTCCAGTTTAGTTACATGCCCATAATGTCTTCTTTACCAATTATTTGGTTTGTCTGTTTCTTGGTATTTAAGTAGTTCAGTGGAAATAAGTGCTAATGCATTTTACGGCCCTGATGTGTATTTTCCTGGAAATTACCTCCTTGTTTGAAAGGTAATTAAACAAAAATAAGTAAATCCTGGACTATCTTTTGAAGAACTACACATTAATTCAAAGTAGTTATATATACTTAAAATGTTAGCTGTTTGCATCACTATTACCTATAAACTGCAGAGTTACCCAAAATCTTATTGCTAAGTAGGTCTTGAGTTATACCTTAACCGATAACACTTTACATTACAAATCGGTAATAAGTGGGTAATGTTATGGTAAATATGTATGGAATTTCATGGTAATTTTATTTTTAAACCACATATTACAAATAATTAATGTGTATTTCTAGACAATTACTGTGCAATTACCATACAACAACAATGCAAATAACTTTAGGGTAAAATAAAATGTTAATAACTGCTGTAAATATGTACTTATATATTTAGGATTTACTTACTGTGATGTAATATTGCTGTAATTACACCAACATGATGGTGCTATGAAGGACTAAATTACAGAGTAACTTCTAAGTGTTATGGCACAATTACACAGTGGTCAAAGTTTTTGTAGCCTAGTAGTTAGTTTGATGGTAAAATGTGACCTGTTATCTGTTATTATGATGAAATAAATAAGGTAAGTGTAATATTCTCTGTTGGTGACAGTAAAAATGTCTTAAACTAAACAGACTGCTCAGAGCTCAAGACTTGTGCGTTTCAAGGCGCTGCCATCTTTATTTCAACAACCGTCCACACGGTGGCGCACCACGTGTCAATCAACATTTGCAGGATATTACATCCCCCTTCTTTTGAACAAAACTACACCTGGGCATAAACCTCTGAAAAGTCGCTATATCTCAACTTTAAAACAATATCAACCTAAGACATTCTTTTCAATAAAGTAACTGCATCTTGTATCGCAATGCATCTCATGTTTACAATATACCGAAAGCACTTTTTAACGCAACACCAAAATATTATGTATAACATCGCTTCCTAATCAAACATCCAGTATTCCATTGATTACATAACTGAAATATGACTAAAGTAAAGTAGATATTTGCCTTAATTAACTCATTAACTCCATTGTATTGTCTTCAGCCTTTTAAATAAGCATTTCAAATCATGCAACATTAACATTCTCAGTCTTCAATAACAAGGTAAGTATTACAAAGCTTTTTTTTTTTATAAGTTCAATATATCCCTTGCCTTGATGGTGCGGCGTGAGGTCCTGGTAGTGCTGTTTGGCAACACAGCGGGATCTGGTTGCATGCCTTGTGTGCGTTCTGTATTTTGTGGTAAAGTCTCGGGTTCAGTCTTTCCAGGTTCTAGACCATTGCCGTTTGGAGGACCATCTGTGACAGATTCAGGAGTCTGAAGAAGGTGACGCCCATTGCGCCTCAGTGTGAGACCTTCATCCGTGCGAATGTTGTATGATCTTTGGGTACCTGCAGGTTCGATGACTGTTGCAGGCTGCCATGTTCCACCTGGGAGCTGGTAGCGGATGGTGGCACCTGTTGGTTAGGCGGGTAGGGTCTTGGCCGTTCTGTTGTAGTACTGCTTTTGCCGGGTTTGGCAAAGCTCTCTTTTGCTGCGTACTGTGCTACGACAGGCAAGTTCTGGTTGCAGTTGTTTTTGAGTGGCTGGGAGAACTGACCGTAAACGTCTGCTCATCAACAGTTGTGCTGGTGACTTTAGTCCATCAACTGGTGTGTTCCTGTATTCCAATAAGCTGAGGTAAGGATCCGTGCCTTGTGCATGTGCTTTGTCCATGAGGGCTTTCGCAGTTTGAACAGTCTTTTCAGCCAACCCGTTGCTCTGTGGGTACAGAGGGCTGCTTGTGGTGTGCTCAAAGTCCCATGCATAAGCGAATGCTCGGCACTCTTGCGAACTGTAACAGGGCCCATTGTCACTGATTAAAGACTGTCGTATTCCAAACCTTGCAAACATTGCTTTCAGCTTTTGGATGACTGTTGCAGATGTGAGGCTTGTGATCTTTTCTACCTCGAAATATATTATAGTAGTCAACGACCACTATATAGTCCCTGTTGTTCCATGCGAACAAGTCGGTGGCTATTGTCTGCCAGGGCTGCTCAGGGATCGGGTGTGAGAGCATTGGCTCCTTTTGGATGGAGTTGCGTCGCTCAAGGCATATGCTGCTTGATCCTATTAGCGACTCTATCAGGTTACCCATTCCAGGCCAGAATAATACATCTCTTGACCGTTGTTTACATTTTTCCATCCCCAAGTGTCCCGAATGAATGTGTGTGAGCATTTCAGATCTGAGTGTGTGTGGAATGATTATCTTATCACCTTTCAGCAGAACACCATCTTTCTCTGAGATCTCATCTCTATGGTTCCAATACTCCATGACAGCAGATGGGCATTGTTTTCTTGACTCGGGCCATCCTGACAGTGTGACCCGTTTCAGCACTGATAGCTGCTGATCTTGAGCTGTTTCAGCTCTGATCTGGTTCATCTTACGGTCGCTCACTGGGGCATTGCTGATTACTGTGTGTATTTGTGAGTTCATACCTTCACTGAGTGACATGTCCATACATTCAATTGGTTTCCTGGACAAAGTGTCTGCAACTGGTATCTGCTTTCCAGGCCTGTGTGTAATGGTTATGTCATACCTCTGTAGCTGCAATATCATTTGTTGCAGTCTGGGTGGGGCAGCTGCCAGCGGCTTTTTCATTATTGACTCTAGTGGCTTGTGGTCGGACTCAATGATCACTTGTCGACCATACAGGTACTGGTGGAACCTCTTACATCCAAAAAGCACTGCATAGAGTTCCTTCTCGATTTGTGCGTAGTTCTGTTCAGTCTCATTTAAGGCCTTGGAAGCATATGTGACTGGTTTCTCTGCTTGGAGTAAGACAGCTCCTAAGCCACATTTGGATGCGTCCACTTGAAGTTTCACATCTTTGGTGTGGTCAAAGTAAGTGAGAACTGGTCCGGGTTCTTGTGTGAGGAGGTCTTTCACTTTACGGAATGCCACATCGAGGTTTGAATCCCAAACAAACTTGTTGTCCTCTTTCAATAGCTGTCGGAGCGGGTCTGTGGCTTCTGAAAGCTTGGGGGCAAATCTGGAGAGATAAGTGACCATGCCCAATATGGTCTCCAACTCTGCTTTGTTGTGTGGGGGAGCCATTTCTTTAATGGCCTTGATCTTGTTAAGGTCAGGCCTAATGCCTTCTGTTGTCAGCCTGTGTCCAAAATGATGCTTTTCTCTTTGTTAAGCTTTATGCCTCTCTCTCTCGTTCTCTCCAGCACGGCTCGTAGATTGACATTGTGCTCCTGCTTGGTGCGGCCGTACACAAGAATGTCATCCACGATAGCGGCAACACCAGCAAGTCCCTCATATGCCTCATCCGCTCTTCTCTGAAATTCATCCTGGGCTGAAATGATCCCAAACGGTAGTCTTTTGAACCGGTATCTGCCATGGACAGTATTGGAAGTGGTGAGCATGGATGACTCATGGCTGAGCTTTATCGTCCAGTACCCCGACCTGGCATCTAGAACACTGAAGAACTAGGCACCGGCTAGTCTTGGTGTGATGTCATCCAGGGTGGGGAGCGGATAGTGGGGCCTTTGAATGGCTTTGTTCAATGCGTGAGGGTCTAGACACACTCGAAGCTTCCCTGTCTTTGGCTTTTCCACCACAACCAGTGCATTTACCCACTCTGTAGGCTCTGTGACCCTCTGAATGATGTTCATTTTTTCCATTTGTTTTAGCTCATCTTTGAGGCGGCTGCGCAGGGCAAATGGGATGCGGCGAGGTGGGCACACCACTGGTGTTACGGATGGCTTGAGACGTAGTGTGCACTCTCCAGGAAATAGCCCAATGCCTTCGAACACGTCAGCAAACTCATCTGTGATACCAGTGCCTGATTGCGCATTAAGCATGTGCACTAATTTAACCATGTTCAAATCTAAGCATGCTCGCAGGCCTAACACGGGAGGTGCATTGTTCGAAATTATAATATCAAAGTCCAGCTGCACTATTTCTTCTTTGTACCTGCATGTGAGCTTGCAGGAACCTTTTACTGAGAGTCTTTGTCCACCATATCCTGAGATGTGACAATCTGGTGGACTCAATACGACTTTCCCGAAAATTTTGTGGAATTTATCTGCTGGAATTATGTTGGCCTGTGCACCTGTATCTATCTTGAACTTTAATTTGTGTCTCTTTTCCTCTAATTCCACCTCTGCAAAAGCCTGTTCTCTAGAATGTGTTTTCATTCAGCTTTGAGATGGTGTCAATAAACAGTTCGTCTTGTGACTGCTCTGCACTTTCTGAAATGGCATGTACTTTCTTAGCCTTAAATTTCCTATGTGTTTGAGTCCTGCACATCTTAGTGAAGTGGTTTGGCTTTTTACATTTATTACAGAGACGTCCTTTTGCTGGGCAGTCCTCTTGTCGTCCGTGTTCTCCTCCGCATGCAGCGCATTCTTTGTTCCATGAAGCATTTTTGTTGTCATTCCCGCTTTTATGTCCATAGCGTGTGTGTTCTGACTTGAACGGTTTCCTGCTGACTGCATGAGCCGACTGACTAGCAGAGTTAACATTAACTGTGGGGCTAATCATTGTCTTCAACTGCTGTTGAGACAGCTCAAATGTTCGTGCAACATCAATTGCGTTCTCCAACGTTAATGTCGGACCGTGACAAAGGAGCTTTTCACAAACTTTCTTCACAAAATTCCGTTATAAACTGGTCTACACCTTCACTTTCCCCTTGCGTTTTCTGGTGAAATTTATAGCGTGCAAAAATGGGATTAGCTTTAGGTTTCACATAGGCTTCAAATTTGTTGTAGTAGGTTTTCAAAACCTTACCCTCAGCCTCGGTGAGTGTCCAAGTGCTGTATATACCCCTGCCTTGTTCACCAATCCATAACAGCAGATAGCTACACTTCTCCTCCTCTTTTTTGGAACGTATCGGTCCCGTGAACATGAGCTCGGCATGCTGTCTAAACTTCTTCCATGCGTCGGGAAGGTTAGACGAATTCCAGTCCATTCGTGGCGTGGGGACACCAGCGTGTTCTATCTTTCTGTCGTCAGGTTGATGTATAACACTAGGCTATCTGACACCATGTAATATTCTCTGTTGGTGACAGTAAAAATGTCTTAAACTAAACAGACTGCTCAGAGCTCAAGACTTGTGCGTTTAAAGGCACTGCCATCTTTATTTCAACAACCGTCCACACGGTGGCGCACCACTTGTCAATCAACATTTGCAGGATATTACAGTAAGTTCACAATAACTATAGGGTATGAGGGCTGTGAAATACTGTTTTGTCTTTTCGAAAGGATTCCTGTACTGTGGGGTGTTGCTATAGGCCTACTACTTACCTTCCAGGGATATACAGCATTATTTCCTTGTAATAACCATGAAATAAAGAAGGTATTTTTAGCGAAATTACATAGTATCAGGGCTGTAAAAGGTAGAATAACCTATTTCCAATCAATTTCTTAGTTATTACATATGATATCCTGTGTGAAAATACAAAGTGATGCACCCCCCCCCCCCCCCTTCCAACAAATAGACCAAACCCTTTTATTACCTTTTAAAACACATCCACTAAATATTCTATAAGTATGCATCTAGAGTACTTGCTATTCACTGGTTGTATACTTGTATGTATATTTGTTAAATGTTTCTGATTCCGATTCTGAATAGCCATAATATGGATGTGTCTTAAGAGGTAATAAAAGTGAAAATTATGTAGTCCAGGTTTTTGTGTATTCATCACTTTGTATATTCACAATGCTGAATATCCCAGGAAGGTAAGGAGTATATAAACAACTCCCCACAGTACAGAAATTCTTTTGAAAAAACAAAACAGTATTTTACAGCCCTGATACCATATAGTTACTGTGAACTTACCTTATTTATTTCATCATAAAAAACAGATAACATGTCATATTTTACAGCCCCCTCAAACTAACTACTACAAAAACTTGTCCACTGTGTAATTGTGCCATGACAATTAGAAGTTACTATGTAATTTAGTCTTTTTGTTTTATCTAATGTAAATAAGGGTAAAGTGTTAAACAGAGGTGTACCTATAACAATTTTAAAGACAAATGATAGTTTGGGTTTTTTTTCATCCTAGGGAAGGCATAACAGAAAATAATTGAGAAGCACTGCCGTAATGTAAAGTGTAACCAGAGAACTATGTATGGCGGAGAAGCACTTGAGAGCCCTTCGCCATCGGCGCAGTAACATCCTGGGGGGGAGGATTTTTCAGGAGTGAGGATGTTACTGCACCGACTGCGAAGGGCTCCCAAGTGTTTCTCTTAGGTGCTTATTCGACTGTTCATTTTACTATTTGAATAACTTAACTGTACTTTGCTTTTATTTTGTACAGCACACTGAATTTTTTTGTGTATGAAATGCGCTATATATATAAAATTGCTTGCCCTCCATTTCAGAGTGCTTTATTAATGTTTAAGTACAGGAAGTACACTACAAAATACAGTGTTTCATTAGCAGTGATGGGCAGTAACGCGTTCCAGTAATTGGATTATTTTTTCAGTAACAGAGTAATCTAACAGCGTTACATTTTAGAATGCAGTAATGAGATTACAGTTACTACCCGACTAAAGGCCCGTCCACACCAAAGCGAAATGCGAAATTTGCTGCGGAAATGCGAAAAGTTAAAAGTGTCCACACCAGCGGAGCGATTTTTTTTGTTTTCTGTGCTTTTTTCGCTGTTATTAGCACGAGAAATAAAGTCTCATTCATTTGCGAAGATGGAGTCATCCAGTGATGAAGACATTGCCGTGATTGGTTTAGTATTAGGTAAAAGAAAAAGAAGGTTTTGGGTCCACCCGTTGTTAGAGCGGAGGCAACAACAGGGTGAGTTTCATCACCTTATACAGGAGCTGAAATTGTAGCATGACCGGTTCCAACAGTATTTTAGGATGAGTGCGGCGCAGTTTGAGGCACTTCTCGTCATTCTTGCTCCTCAACTGAGAAGACAGGTTACCAATTACAGGGTGCCCATCGACCCGGAACAACACCTTGCAGTGTGTTTGAGGTAAGGAATTTCTTTATTCACCGTCTTCCTGTAGCTCAGATTTTTTAATAAACGCTTACCTGTGCGGTCTGTGATGTGTGTCCTGTTGATGATTTGGCTGATCGTGTCTGCATTATTTTATTCTTAAGTCTCAGTACGTTTCAACGTTTGATTACTTGTAAATTGCTACTCCAGTAAAGACGAGGGAGATTTTAAACACAAAATGCACTGGGCTAAATTATATAGCATTTAGCCTAGATCTAGCCTGCCTCACAACACAACATAGCAGCCTCCTGCAAACTTCATAGGCTATTGGATACAGCAGGAGAACAATTTAGACTAGATCGCAAGACATTTAATATAACACTTTTAGTAAAACACTGATTTCCAATAGGCCTACTTATAGCCTACTCAGTTTCATGCCACAACATCCCATCACAATTTTTGACAGGCAGAGCCTATAGAACGCACTAGCGGTAACAAAAAAAGTGTCACATTTCTCTGTCGCTCAGGTATCATGCAAGCAGAATCAAGCTTCCACAAGTTCTAATGCAATTCCATTGCCTTTTATTACTTATGTATTGGTCTTGTACATGTAGGCTATGTCATAAAAAAAAATTTTCTTCTTCAGATTCCTTAGTACTGGGGATTCATTCACCTCCATCGCCTCAAGTTTCAGACTGGGAAAGTCAACAGTGGCAGACATTGTAAAGGAGGTCTGTGAACTAATCTGGTCCTTGTCGGTGAACCAGTACATGCCTGCACACACAGGGGAGTTATGGAGGAAGGTTGCAGCAGGATTTCAAAGGCATCGTAATTTTCCAAATTGTATTGGGGCACTGGATGGGAAACATGTAATTCAAAAACCAGCTGGATCAGGCTCATTATTTTTTAATTATAAAGGCACATTTCAATTGTTTTGCTGGCCCTGGTTGATGCCAATTACAAGTTTATCGCAGTGGATGTTTGCCTGAAGACAAACGCATTTTTAATTACCGCCTTTCCAGCGCCAGACGCATGGTGGAGAATGCTTTTGGTATTCTTACGCAGATATGGCGTGTTTACCAGCGGCGAATTTAGCTGGGACCTGATACAGTGGATAAGGAAAGCTTATTGAGTGTAGTCAGTTATTCAGGGGATAAAGCGAAAAAAAACTGTAATCTTA
>JAGFZM010006620.1:0-21919 GCA_017657215.1 Limnothrissa miodon | reverse complement strand
GCTCATAGCTCCATTAAACACAGCAGAGACACACACACACATACACAATCCTTCAGGCCCGGCTCCAACAAATTTGGAGCCCTAGGCAAGATATTAGGTGGCGCCCCCTTGTGTTGCAGTAAAATCCACTGCTACATTCTCACAAGAAACTAAATAGCTTTGAAGACATTTGTTTATTTAAATAAACCAATTTAAAACACTCAAAACCCACTGCTGGATTGTGCCACTGAGGTTTAGGTGACAGGAGGATTTGCAGGGGTGGGTGTGAGTAACCTCTGTAGTTAATATATAACGTTAGTAATAATGTGACCATACATTGTGGAATGTTTTTTGTTTGACACCATAGACACACCAAATGCATCACATTATTGCAAAGCAACTGATCTTCCATCTACAGCCTAAATAAGGGGGTGGGCAAACTTTTTGACCCGTGTGCCACATAGAACATAAATCACGGAACAAAAGTTTAAACTGAGAAAATGTATCATTTTAAGGGAAAAATATGTTGATTCAAAATTTAATGGTGTCAACAAGTCCCAAGAAAGTTGGAACAAGGCCATTTTCACCACTGTGTGGCATCTCCCCTTCTTCTAACACCACTCAACAGACGTCTGGGGACCGAGGAGACATGAATACATGCTTGCTTGCATGTTCTATGTCAATTAGGCTATAATAAATTTTATCTTCCATATAGTCATTTATGATGCACAAATACTTGGATTTATGGGTTTAAAAAGGCATATGGCAACAAACTACACAAGGAGCAAACAGTAGCCTGACACCTGAAATTTCAGTCCAATGAAGCAGGCTGTATTTAAGTCACAAGGCGACTTGATAAAGACAAAAAACCTGCGCATCCAATCTCATCAACCATCATGTTGTGGCCAATTCATCGCAAACTTTTCATTGCCACATGAGGTAGATAGTGTAGGTAGGTATTCCGACGCACATTTCACATGTGCACTCACGAAAAGTTAAATCCAAACAGATTTATTTAACTATTCGGTTGACTCTCAAAAAACAAAAGATACGGTACTAAATAATGCGGTCAAAAAACTGTTTCCTTCCACACTTCACCTGTTGAGCATCTCGAGGCTGCTCTAATTAAAGCTGTATTTCCCGCTTACCTGGATACGTCAAAAGGGGTGGGCTTACAGATCACATGACAGGTAGTTTCAGGAAATGCAAGGATTAATTATGTAAGGCGAGCTACTAAATATAACAGTAATGTTTACAATAGTCATTTTTCTCCTTCATATTAACATAAATTCAAATATCAATATACACATTATAAGAGAAAACCAAATACCAGAATATGGCTCCAACAACCATCAACCGGGATGCACGTTACCTAAAGAAAACTAGTATTACGTCGCAAAAGTAGGCAAAATAACTGACCATTTGCTGTATGTTGTAAAGGAGCAGTTTGCCATTAACTTTGCGTTAGCCTATAACTTGTTGTATCTTGCATGCTAAACACCCGCAGAAATATGCGTTGTCATTCATTAAGATAGACAACAGACTATTAACAGCGGCATTTTTTTTTAAAATCGCGATTGAAGTGAGGTAGGTTGCGTTGCGTTCTCTAATGTAGCAGGTAAAGACTAATTTGACAAAGGAGGGAGGTGGGGCGCCACAGGAAAGTAATGCATCATTATTATTATTAGCCTACTATAGATTAAGGCATGTGAGATGATTTTCATTATAAGGCACATTAATACTAACTTCATTTTCCCCCTCAGTTTTGTATGGTGCCCCCTGGATGGATTGCGCCCCTAGCATTTGCCTATATTGCCTAATGGACGAGCCGGCCCTGCACTCCCTATCACACACTCACACACACATACCCACAATGACACACATAGTGACACTCTCTCTCTGTTGGTTCTCTCTGTGCCTCCTTTGTCTCTCTCTCTTTTCTTCTCTCTTTCTCTTTCCTTCTCTCTCTCTCTCTCTTTTTCTTTCCATCTCTTTCTCTCACTTTCTCTTCCTTCTTTCTCTTTCCTTCTCTCTCTCTATTTCTCTTTCCTTCTCTCTTTCTCTCTCTCTCTATCTATACTCCACCCTACTATACACACCACCGTACTATATACACAACTACATCACCCCACTATTTACTCCACACTACTATACACCACCCTACTATATACACCTCTACAGACTGACTCCAGACTCAAGATTCTTCTTCTACTACTCTTTCCTCCACCTGTTTTAACAGTTTCAAATTAAAAGTCCCCATTACCATAATACACTATTGAATTGTTTGAAACTACAATACTACTATATAAGGGGGTGTTCACACTGGCAGTTTTTCAGTTACAGAAAACACCTAACCAGGGCGTTTTTTTTAAAGGGTAAAAAGCAGACAGGGTGTTTTTCCTCAGAACCGCACTGAGCGTTTATTTTATCTCTATGGTGACAGTTCGTTCTACATGTAAAGTTAAGAGGTTAACTTGTATCAGTGCCACATAGCAGCATAGTTATTATTGTTACAATTTACAATGTCTAGGATGAGAAAATTAGGCCTTGTTTTGGCGTTAGACACCGACGAAGATGAACATTCACGTTTGTGGGTGCATGATATTAACCGGAGAAGGCAGCAGTATGGTGCATTTCATAGTCTTGTTCAAGAATTACGATTTGATAATGCACGGTTCAGTGCTTATTTCCGTCTTGACAAGAGTCAATTTGAACCCCTTTTGCGTATTGTTGCACCTTCAATAACAAACCAAACACCCAAATGAGGCAAGCCATCAGTCCAGAGGAACGACTGAGCATATGTTTAAGGTAAGTCCACCACAAATCTGTTCATAAAAAATCCTATGAAACCAGACGTGATGACGTCTCGTATGCTAGTTTAGTTTTACAGTAGACCTATATTAGTTGTTGTGTTTAGCCGAACATATTGTCTTGTTCTCACATTTTCAGCATTACGTAGGTCTATGATAATTATAATAATACAGTAGGCAAGGCCAACTGTATAGCACCCCTTGCTGAAAATTATGTGCAATAAGATTACCAAGCTGTCAGACCCAGTCTGCAAAAAGAAAAAAAGAATGACTGCAGTTTTAGATTAAGAAAACATTGCCTACTGTAAGGACTGTGCTACATTCAAGGTCACAATGTGTGTACAAATATACAAATGCATGGCAATAATTATACCTCTCTTTGAATAGGTATCTGGCAACGGGCAATTCTTTCCGGTCCATAGCCTTCAGCTTCAGGGTGGGCGTCAGCACTGTGGCAGGCATCATCCATGATGTATGCACAGCTATTTGGGATTGCCTCTTGCCTGATTACATGCCTGTTCCAGACACAGCAGAATGGAGAAAGATAGCTACTGGATTCCAAAAGCTGGCATTTCCTAACTGCCTCGGGGCAATGGATGGGAAACACATGGTGATTGAGGCTCCTCCCTCCAGTGGGTCAGTTTATTATAACTATAAAGGCACTTTCTCCATTGTCCTTCTAGCTGTAGTCGATGCCAGGTATTGTTTCAGACTTGTCGATATCGGGGCTTATGGAAGAAATAGTGATGGGGGAACCCTCTCAGCCTCTGCCTTTGGCACAGCCCTACGGCAGAACACACTGGGCATCCCGGAAGACTCCATCCTTCCAGGGGCAAAACATCTTGGTCCAATGCCTTATGTGTTTCTGGCAGACGAAGCCTTTCCCTTGCGCCGCAACATCATGCGACCATACCCATGTTACAACACTGGAGAGAAGAAAGTGTTCAACACTCGTCTTTCTCATGTGCGCAGAATGGTTGAGTGTGCGTTTGGCATATTGGCATCCCAATGGAGGGTGTACCGTCGGGTGTTGTGTGTGTCTCCTGAAGTGGCAGAGAATGTTGTGAAGGCCACCTGCATGCTTCACAACTTTATGAGGTGCGATACCAGCACTGCATTACCTGCCATATCATCTACTGGAACATCTACAATTGAGTCATCACAAGGTCTCCAGGACGCACCTCGCCTTGGCAACAACAATGCCGGCAGAGATGCTGTGGCAGTGAGGGAGAAGTTTGCACAGTATTTCATGTCTGAAGCTGGAAGAGGTCACTGGCAGGATACCATCTAGGCCTTATAGAACCAAAAACCAACAGCTCTTTCAAGAGCTACCCAAAACTTCTATTAAAATGATATTCCATTTCCTTTTTATTCTTGTATAAGGCCATCAAAGAAATGCTGACTGTGAAGTCATACATTACTATTTTAAGACTTAAAAGTATTGAATTACCAAGATTGCATGTATTTAAGACCTCATTCTCTTTCTGTCTCTGTCCATTTTTTTTATAATTCCTGCTGAGCATCACCCCCATGGAACGAAATGGAATGGACTGCCCCCAACTTCAACGGAGGACCAACTTTCAGGACCAACTCTCTTTCCTTCTCCGGGACCGTGTGACCTACCCTCCCGTTATGGCACCGTCATGATGACCCAACCTAAATGTGCCCTTACATTGTCCAACCAGAACTTGTCTGGCTACTAGTACTGTGTCCAAGAAGGACAATCACCATATACTGACTAGCATACATGTAATTTGGCACTGAAAGAATTAAATTGAATTTAATTAATTCTGTGATGTAAATCATTTTATGGGTTTGAGAAAAGAGGCAAAAAATATGTCAGTGTTTAAACCTTATCATCCATTTAATAATGTATTGAATCAATCATCTCCAAATTCAATATCAAAAAACAGTGATTGCATTTGACACTTTAACAGTGCCTGTTTGTGAGGCGCCAACCTCCGGAGTGTAGGTGCAAAGCTGAGTAGTAAACGCTCATGCTCATCCTCCTCTTTAGCAATGGCACTGAGTACTTGATGCTGGTATGGGGTCAAGGTTGGAGTGCCCTGCTTCTTCCTCCCCCTTTCTGATCGCACAGGCCCCAATTCTTGTTGTAGCTGCTGCTGCTGTTGTGGTGGTGGTGGTTGTGGGGATGGAGAGGGTGTGGAATTGCCATATGCAGGACCGAGCCCAGGACTTGACAGGGAACTTAAAACAGAATCACCCAATGTAGTCTGCCAAGTAAAATGAAACACAGAACAAGACAGCATCACAGCACAGCATAAGTAATGTTGCCATCTCAGCCCTTATATTACATCGCAAACAAATAAGCAGCACTTAAGCTGAAACATATAACAGCCCTGCAGCAACAGATTCATTCAAGAGATTCTAAATTATGAATTGGCTGGTTCATTGATAGCCTACTTTATTTGAATCTCCTCTTACCTCATTATTTTCACACATGGCATTCAAAATGCTTTCTGTTGTTTCTGCTGTCTCAAAGTTACTAACGGTAACCCTGTCCTGTACATATGGCTCCAGGAAAGATAATATATTCATGTATTTCCATTGGCTTTTACAGCCTCCCTCCGATCCACTTCGTCTCTCCTTCACTTCTTTTCTCTCTTTACTATATTTCCCTCTCAGGTACCTCCACTTGTCACGGCAATCTTCCCCTACAGTGCAAGAAGTAAACAACTTATTGGTAGGCTAGGCTCGGCTGGACGTACTTATAAAGGAGCCTGCTCGATTTTAGTTTATTTAAGAGAACACAGGCTCTTCTACCTGCGTCTTAGCTACGGTCCCGCTGTGCCTACCAACATCCCCTCAGCTCTGCTAACGTTAACGTTCTTTGCTACTGGTTAGCTTGCTAGGTAAAAATAAAAGTAATACTTACAATTATGCCCCAACATTGCACCAATCGACCTCCAGATAGTCTCCTTATGGTAGACATTGTGGTATAATTTGTTGGTCATGTTGTATAGTTCTGTGTGTTCGCTTACAAGAACAACGAGCTGTTCGGCTTGTATCTTTGCCTTAATCGTTTTGGCCGCCATTATTTTTTTTGAACGAAGAACTCCGGCCAGAGCATAGGAAGAAAAAAAAACACTTGCGGCAGCGTTTTAAAAAAAGCCCAGAACCTTTTTTCAAAAACACTCTGTACCAAAGGAATATAATGTAAAACATCCACCCTGTTAAGAGAGTGTAATTGCACGGGGACACGTGCATACTCACGTTTACGACCACTTTATAAAGGACTGAACATTACTCTGGGACATTTTCAGGCAAAGAGAATTTATTGCTGCGCACACACAGTTATATAGTAGCACATAACGTGTTCTTAACAATGCACCTTATTGGTTCTCCCTAAAATACGAAATAAAGACTTTACTTGTACAATTGAGGGCATATTATTTCCATAGACGTTAACACACCTGCACTTGAAAAAAAAACTCTCAGTGTGAACACCCCCTAATGCTACAATTCACTACTATGACTCATTATTCTTAACCCTTGTAACCTCAAGTACCTTAGCAACGGATGACTGGTAGTACCTTAGCAACGGATGACTGGTACTAAGTACCTTAGTAACGGATGACTGGTAGCTACCATGTTAGCGTAGTTAACATGTTAGCTAAAGATAATTAGCATATATGCTAAATATGAGGACTACTGTTAGCATAATTACCATTGTTAACATAGCTAGCATGTTAGAATACTTAACATATATATTACCTAACATCAGCTAAGTCCACTTTGTATTGCCGTTATCATGATTAATATTGTTAGCATAATTAACATTTTAGTATCAGTAGCATATATGCTAATTATCATCAGCTAAGTCCTCTGAGTACTACTGTTAGTATAATTAACATTGTTAGCATGTTAACATACACTCAACAAAAATATTTTGTTTTTGCTCCGATTTTTCATGAAATGGACTTAAAGATTCAGGAGATGGACTTCCAGATACACAATATTACCATTTCTCTCAAATATTGTTCACAAATCAGTCTAAATGTGTGATAGTTAGCACTTCTGCATTGCTGAGATAATACAATTAAATTTTGATTTATATATAACGCATTTTTACAAAAGACATGTCACAAAGTACCATGGTTTATGGTTATTCATGTTTTTTTGGGTAACCATGAAAACCATGGTTTATGACTATGGTTTAATCATGGTTTCACTGCAGTTAAATCATAGTATAATCTTGGTTATAAACCATGGTTTTTATTTACCATGGTATTTCCAAACCATAGTTTTTCCAAACCATGGTTTTCTTATTCACCTTTCTATTAATCTGGTTTTACAAAAATGTAGTGCAATAATTCACACACCAAACAATAAATAGCCTAATTTTAACAGCAAATGTAATTAAAATCCTACTTAATGCTTCTGGCTACCAAAAGCCATAAAAAACAGGAGACTCAATCTATAAAGAATTTGTACTTTTATTAATAAAATTGAAACTCTTTATTCCTGGATGGAGTACCTGGGTCCAGCTTCAACCCTAGGTGTATGAGAGAGGAACAGAGAGACAGATATATAGATATAAAACAGATCAACGATTGATTGCAACAATTAACACGATATTTCATGCTGTGTGTGCGGTCACTGTTGAATACACTTTTAACTTACCGAGTTTTCTTGTAAATCTTGCTCTCATTATTCAATTTGTTTCAGCTCCCCTCAGTACGTCAAGGTCGGTGTTTGGAAACTTCTTTAAAGTGTAATCTGCAAAGTAATTTGACAAATAAATCCCAAGTGTTAACAAACTTTAGGACAAAACATTCAAAAGGCCAGTTTCTTTTGAGACCTATCTATAGGAAAACATTGATAAAACATAAACGGAATAGCAAGTAGGCATTGGTTAGCTATTCACCGTATTCCTGAGGGCAACACTGTAGCAACCGTAGAGGGGCATTACTTCCGGTTGTGCTATTGTCAATGTAAACAGAATATTAGCAACCACTGCTTTAACAAACAAAAGTGGGCCATTTCTCATTTTCCTCTGAATAAAGTACACATCTACAGTGCATGAGTTGACTAAGTAAGTTATAAGGTAACATATACTTTCAGTACATGAGACATGTACAGTTTAGAACAAGGCAATCAGCGATGGCAGACTTCACCCCCCAGGTATCTCCAAAACGGTTACTTTTCAGGCGGGGGCAAAAAACGCCGTAGTTTCAAAGCAGCTGAACCTAGTGTTGTCATGCTTGCTATGCCACCTTTAAATGGCATGCCAGCTGAACCTAGCGTCGTCATACTGACTATGCCACTTTTGATATTCTTCCTAGTGTGTTAATATTATCCATATTTGAACATAAATGAGTTTAAATTGACAATGACATATGTCTGTGAGAGAGGTGTGCAAGGGTCCACCTTAGATCAGCTTAGGCTAAGCGTTTTAACACAAGTACCCTATACAAAAAACAAAGCTACCTTCATAATAGAGTACTGAATCCGTTTGTCAGAAGATCTCAGTGAGGGTCTGTGTACAGGAACACCTGATCCACACCACCATTTCCCACAAGCTGCTTACTGTAGGACACAGGAAAACAAAAGTTAACCGTTGGCCTTTTATATCAAGATCAAGGTAATTTATTAAATATTTAAAAATGGATTGTAAAAATTGATTTTCTAAATATGATAGGTCAAACAGAGATACTAACCTACTGTACAAAAATACAGCAGTGCACACTGGATGTATGGAAATGTTGAACACTTGGCTTGCGCTGCAGAGAAGATCATGACAGGAATCCAGGAGGCATAGTTGTGTAGACTAAATGGAAATAAATGAGGAATATGAGAAAATTACACCAAAATATTTAGGGCTAGTGCTGACATTTCATTGTGTTATTGTATCAAATGTAGAAAGAAGAACACACAAAAAAGAAACTAATTTCTGCAGTTAAATGCATAATTCTGTATTGATTTATGTCCAAATTACTACAATAATATGACAAAAGCATGCAATTCACAACAACATTACAATAAAACTTAATGAAATGGTAGGATATTCAAAGATTCAAATATCACTGCCACTAGTAACAACTCGTTATCCCAGTGCTTACCTACAAATGAGTACGCCTCAGAACTTTCAACAGGCTGAAAAAAAGATACTAACCTTAATTTTACTCAAAACGGGTCCTTTTTCCAAATCATATTGCTGGTTCTCTCCCTGTTGAAGGATGGTTCGGTGCAGAGACCAACGTCTTTTTTTCCAAATTGTTACTTCTTTATCCACCAATGGGAACTGGTGATCCGTTGGCTGGCTAGCTAGCTGAGTAGCATGGTAACAGTTAGCTTGTAGGCACCCACTTCCAAAAAAAATCCCAGACATGTTTTAAGTTACAATAACAGAGGTTTAAACTCTATTGTGTCTAGTTAATATGATTTTAGGGAAGAAAGAATAAATACTATTAACTTTCATCTGAGTCTAAAGACTGTCTAAATTCACCGTCTGCCGTCCGCCATCTTTTTAACAATTTTCAAAGTTAAAAAAGGGGCGGGGCAATCCCAAACCAACTGCCGAGTTATTAAAAATGGGTTACCATAGTAGTCCCATAGTTACCATGAAATACTGCACATAAACTATGGTAGTACCATACTTACTGTGAAGTACTATGGGTAAACCATAGTAGTACTATGGGCTGTTCATAGTTCTTAAAATCACCATGAGATACCATAGTATAACCGTAAGGGAGGGTCATCTGTGAAGCTGAAGGCAGACCGCCCAGGAAGCCAGAGATGCAGGATCAGGCAGTGGAAGGCAGGGGTGACATGGACAGTGGAGTGGATTGAGGACCATTCAGGAGTACCGCCGGATCCCATTGGAAGAAGGTCCCAGGAGAACCAGGTGCAGGCGCAGGCAGTAGAAGGCAGTGATGACTCACGGCAGGGTGGTAATGGCATGAAAATCAGAGAGGAGATGAGTTAGAACAGTCTCCATCAGATTTCAGAGAATGTGGGTTATATTGCATGTGCAACCATGTACAGATGTTGGCTAAGTGAAGAGAGAGAAATAAGTGGAGAGGAAAGAGAGAGGAGGAGAAAGACAAAGTGAAAATTGTACGGGTTAACAGATGGGTGGATTGTGGTGGCATTAAACTATAGCAGCATAACTAAGGTATGATGTATAACAAGCCAACACCACCAAAGGAAATGGTCAGTGGCCACTGGACAGGAGCTTACAGCAGAGGCAGTCCTTTCCAATAATACCCTGAGGAGGTGTGGCTTACCATACACCATCCCTAACTAAAGGGGTTAGTAAATAGAAAAGTTTTGAGTCTAGACTTAAAGGTGTTGAGAGTGTCCGCTTGACGAATGTTAGAAGGGAGTTTGTTCCACAGGACAGGCGCACGATGGCAGAATGCTCTTCCTCCCATTGTGGATTTTGATATTGTAGAAATTACTAGGAGACCAGCATTCTGTGACCTTAGGGGTCTAGAAGGGTGGTAGGGAACAAGTAAGTCTTCAATATATGCTGGAGCAAGGCCATTAAGGGCTTTATATGTTAGGAGAAGTATTTTAAAATCAATTCGGCTTTTAACAGGAAGCCAATGTAAGAAAGCAAGAATAGGTGTGATATGTTCATATTTTTTTGTCCTAGTGAGTCGTCGTGCTGCAGCATTTTGTATTAGTTGAAGGTTTTTGATGCAACTAGTACCACATCCAGAGAACAGTGCATTACAATAGTCAAGTCTGGAGGTAACAAATGCATGTATTAGTTTTTCTGCATCCTCAAAAGAAAGGAATTTTCTGCCCTTAGCAATGTTGCGTAAATGAAAGAATGAGGTTTGGGAGATATGCTTTACATGACTATTTAAAGAGAGGTCTTGATCAATATACACCCCAAGGTTCTTGACCTTTGTGTTAGGTGTGAGTGAAAGGTCACTAAGTAAGCTCTGATGATGGGGTAAAGTGTTGGTCAGGTTTTTAGGGCCAATCAACATGACTTCAGTCTTATCAGAGTTTAAGCAAAGGAAATTCTTAGAAATGCTTAGATAATCCATCCCACCTCACACGTGTGCCACATCAAGATGCTGATCTGACATCATGAGTAGTGCACAGGTGTACCTTATACTGCCCACAATAAAAGGCCACCCTGGAATGTGCAGTTTTGTCTCACAGCAAAATGTCACAGATGCCACAAGCATTGAGGGAGCGTGCAATTAGCATGCTGACAGCAGGAATGTCAACCAGATCTGCTGCTTGTGCATTGAATGTTCATTTCTCAACCATAAGCCGTCTCCAAAGGCGTTTCAGAGAATATGGCAGTACATCCAACCGACCTCACAACCGCAGACCACCTGTAACCACACCAGCCCAGGACCTCCACATCCAGCAGGTTCACCTCCAAGATCGTCTGAGACCAGCCACTCAGACAGCTGCTGAAACAATTGATTTCCATAACCAAACAATTTCTGCATAAACTGTCAGAAACCGTCTCAGGGAAGCTCAACTGCATGCTCGTCGTCCTCATCGGGGTCTTGACCTGACTCCAGCTTGTCGCCGTAACAGACTTGAGTGGGCAAATGCTCACATTCGATGGCGTCTGGCATGTTGGAGAGGTGTTCTCTTCACGGATGAATCTCGGTTTACATTGTTCAGGGCAGATGGCAGACAGCGTGTGGCATCGTGTGGGAGAGTGCTTTGCTGATGTCAATGTTGTGGATCAAGTGGCCCATGGTGGTGGGGTTATGGTATGGGCAGGCATCTGTTATGGACGAAGAACACGGGTGCATTTTATTGATGGCATTTTGAATGCACAGAGATACCGTGATGAGATCCTGAGGCCCATTGTTGTGCCATACATCCATGAACATAACCTCATGTTTCAGCAAGATAATGCACGGCCCCATGTTGCAAGGATCTGTACACAGTTCTTGGAAGCTGAAAATGTCCCAGTTCTTGCATGGCCAGCATACTCACCGGACATGTCACCCGTTGAGCATGTTACAACATGTATACGACAGCGTGTACCAGTTCCCACTAATATCCAACAACTTTGCACAGCCATTGAAGAGGAGTGGACCAACATTCCACAGGCCACAATTGACAATCTGATAAACTCCATGCGAAGAAGATGTGTTGCACTGCAAGAGGCAAATGATGGTCACACCAGATACTGACTGGTTCTGAGTCCCCAGACCCCCAATAAAGCAAAAAACTGCACATTCCAGGGTGGCCTTTTATTGTGGGCAGTATAAGGTACACCTGTGCACTACTCATGATGTCAGATCAGCATCTTGATGTGGCACACGTGTGAGGTGGGATGGATTATCTCAACAAAGCAGAAGTGCTCACTATCACACATTTAGACTGATTTGTGAACAATGTTTGAGAGAAATGGTAATATTGTGTATCTGGAATGAATTTTAGATCTTTAAGTCCATCTCATGAAAAATCAGAGCAGAAACTAAAGTGTTGCGTCTATATTTTTGTTGAGTGTATATACTAATTATAAGGGATTAAATTGGGCCGAGCTCATGCTGCATTGTGACATCAAAAGAAACAAACCTTTTTTTCACGGTTTTCAGTTAAGAGTAATTAATTAGGCTAAACTATCGTTTCTCACTATTAGTAAAACAATAGGTTTTGTGTAGCCAAATAGACCGCCTGATTTTCCTGATAAAAGGACGACCTACATGTATCAAAGCTTAGAAAAGCTGCAATCAGAGATTCTAGAACACTGTGTGTCTGCTTTTCCAGTGAGCCACTTTTTCCTCAGCGAGTCAGAGACGTTAGTTGAGGCTGTCAAACAGACACCGCACGCTGGTACACTATACAGGAGAGGTTGATACAGCGAGATAGAAGCAGACAAACAAGGTATGTGCAAAGAGGTGCTTGAATGCAAAGATGTGCTTAAATGAGTAGCTGTCAGTTGAATTCCATTGTGCATTTGGCCAGTTCAGTTTCCATACATGAGCCAGCTAGCATACCTCAGGTAGCTACGAATGAATGAACGTAATGACATGTAGTTGACATAAGCCTAACGTCACCTGAAGTTGGGCTACCTCTGGCAAACAAATAAAACAGTTTTCGTCTGCTTCTGCTCTAAGCCTCAATTAACTTCTTAACAATCTTAGTATCACTTTATACTATGTAGAAGTTTAATCAGTGTTTTGTAGTTCTGAAAATTAAGTTGACATAACACGGCTTTCTCTCTACCAGCCAATCTGGGATCTAATGAAGTAATATCAATCTTGTGTTTAAAATGCATCTATGTTTATTATGCATAATTAGACTTTTTTTCTGAAAGTGATGTAGTGCTCTACAAAAAAAAGTGATTGTGTTCTTTGTATTAGGATGCATGTTTTGGTTGCATTCATTGCATACATTTGTTGGATTGAAATTTTGACTGGCATTTTTTCAACATTTATCCCAAAAAAATAAATAAACAGTTTTGCCTACAGATCATGCAAGCCTTGAAAGTTTCTCATAAAGGATCAATATTTAGGCTACACTGACACATTGAGCATTTCTCCTCTGCATGTGTTTCAC
This sequence comes from Limnothrissa miodon, assembly GCA_017657215.1. Classification (NCBI taxonomy): domain Eukaryota; kingdom Metazoa; phylum Chordata; class Actinopteri; order Clupeiformes; family Clupeidae; genus Limnothrissa; species Limnothrissa miodon. The sequence continues at coordinate 8,615 of JAGFZM010006620.1, read as the reverse complement.
ATGCTATTGTTTTTCACTTTAAGTTCCACAGTACAGGTATTTGTGACAAGATTTAAAATGTTCTGCCATAATATCCAAATAGCAATTTCATTTGGTACTATAATGGTCGTGTATCTTGTGTGATACATAGCATAGCAAATCCCAATTTAACCCCTGGTAATAACTAAGTAATTGAGTGGAAATAAGTAAAAATGTATTTTACGACCCTGATGCTGTGTATTTTCCTGGGAATTATCTTCTTTTTTTCAGGTAAGGATAATTGATGGATTTGTCAACATATCTAGGTAATTAAGTAGGAAGAGGCAATGCAGTGCATTTCACAGCTCTGATACCATATGGTTTCCGTAAAATTACTTCACTTGTTCCAGTTTAGTTACATGCCCATAATGTCTTCTTTACCAATTATTTGGTTTGTCTGTTTCTTGGTATTTAAGTAGTTCAGTGGAAATAAGTGCTAATGCATTTTACGGCCCTGATGTGTATTTTCCTGGAAATTACCTCCTTGTTTGTAAGGTAATTAAACAAAAATAAGTAAATCCTGGACTATCTTTTGAAGAACTACAGATTAATTCGAAGTAGTTATATATACTTAAAATGTTAGCTGTTTGCATCACTATTACCTATAAACTGCAGAGTTTCCCAAAATCTTATCGCTAAGTAGGTCTTGAGTTATACCTTAACCGATAACACTTTACATTACAAATCGGTAATAAGTGGGTAATGTTATGGTAAATATGTATGCAATTTCATGGTAATTTTATTTTTAAACCACATATTACAAATAATTAATGTGTATTTCTAGACAATTACTGTGACAATTACCATACAACAACAATGCAAATAACTTTAGGGTAAAATAAAATGGTAATAACTGCTGTAAATATGTACTTATATATTTAGGATTTACTTACTGTGATGTAATATTGCTGTAATTACACCAACATGATGGTGCTATGAAGGACTAAATTACAGAGTAACTTCTAAGTGTTATGGCACAATTACACAGTGGTCAAAGTTTTTGTAGCCTAGTAGTTAGTTTGATGGTAAAATGTGACCTGTTATCTGTTATTATGATGAAATAAATAAGGTAAGTGTAATATTCTCTGTTGGTGACAGTAAAAATGTCTTAAACTAAACAGACTGCTCAGAGCTCAAGACTTGTGCGTTTCAAGGCGCTGCCATCTTTATTTCAACAACCGTCCACACGGTGGCGCACCACGTGTCAATCAACATTTGCAGGATATTACATCCCCCTTCTTTTGAACAAAACTACACCTGGGCATAAACCTCCGAAAAGTCGCTATATCTCAACTTTAAAACAATATCAACCTAAGACATTCTTATCAATAAAGTAACTGCATCTTGTATCGCAATGCATCTCATGTTTACAATATACCGAAAGCACTTTTTAACGCAACACCAAAATATTATGTATAACATCGCTTCCTAATCAAACATCCAGTATTCCATTGATTACATAACTGAAATATGACTAAAGTAAAGTAGATATTTGCCTTAATTAACTCATTAACTCCGTTGTATTGTCTTCAGCCTTTTAAATAAGCATTTCAAATCATGCAACATTAACATTCTCAGTCTTCAATAACAAGGTAAGTATTACAAAGCTTTTTTTTTAAATAAGTTCAATATATCCCTTGCCTTGATGGTGCGGCGTGAGGTCCTGGTAGTGCTGTTTGGCAACACAGCGGGATCTGGTTGCATGCCTTGTGTGCGTTCTGTATTTTGTGGTAAAGTCTCGGGTTCAGTCTTTCCAGGTTCTAGACCATTGCCGTTTGGAGGACCATCTGTGACAGGTTCAGGAGTCTGAAGAAGGTGACGCCCATTGCGCCTCAGTGTGAGACCTTCATCCGTGCGAATGTTGTATGATCTTTGGGTACCTGCAGGTTCGATGACTGTTCGGCTGCCATGTTCCACCTGGGAGCTGGTAGCGGATGGTGGCACCTGTTGGTAAGGCGGGTAGGGTCTTGGCCGTTCTGTTGTAGTACTGCTTTTGCCGGGTTTGGCACAGCTCTCTTTTGCTGCGTACTGTGCTACGACAGGCAAGTTCTGGTTGCAGTTGTTTTTGAGTGGCTGGGAGAACTGAGCGCAAACGTCTGCTCATCAACAGTTGTGCTGGTGACTGTAGTCCATCAACTGGTGTGTTCCTGTATTCCAATAAGCTGAGGTAAGGATCCGTGCCTTGTGCATGTGCTTTGTCCATGAGGGCTTTCGCAGTTTGAACAGTCTTTTCAGCCAACCCGTTGCTCTGTGGGTACAGAGGGCTGCTTGTGGTGTGCTCAAAGTCCCATGCATAAGCGAATGCTCGGCACTCTTGCGAACTGTAACAGGGCCCATTGTCACTGATTAAAGACTGTCGTATTCCAAACCTTGCAAACATTGCTTTCAGCTTTTGGATGACTGTTGCAGATGTGAGGCTTGTGATCTTTTCTACCTCGAAATATATTATAGTAGTCAACGACCACTATATAGTCCCTGTTGTTCCATGCGAACAAGTCGGTGGCTATTGTCTGCCAGGGCTGCTCAGGGATCGGGTGTGAGAGCATTGGCTCCTTTTGGATGGAGTTGCGTCGCTCAAGGCATATGCTGCTTGATCCTACTAGCGACTCTATCAGGTTACCCATTCCAGGCCAGAATAATACATCTCTTGCCCGTTGTTTACATTTTTCCATCCCAAAGTGTCCCGAATGAATGTGTGTGAGCATTTCAGATCTGAGTGTGTGTGGAATGATTATCTTATCACCTTTCAGCAGAACACCATCTTTCTCTGAGATCTCATCTCTATGGTTCCAATACTCCATGACAGCAGATGGGCATTGTTTTCTTGACTCGGGCCATCCTGACAGTGTGACCCGTTTCAGCACTGATAGCTGCTCATCTTGAGCTGTTTCAGCTCTGATCTGGTTCATCTTACGGTCGCTCACTGGGGCACTGCTGATTACTGTGTGTATTTGTGAGTTCATACCTTCACTGAGTGACATGTCCATACATTCAATTGGTTTCCTGGACAAAGTGTCTGCAACTGGTATCTGCTTTCCAGGCCTGTGTGTAATGGTTATGTCATACCTCTGTAGCTGCAATATCATTCGTTGCAGTCTGGGTAGTGCAGCTGCCAGCGGCTTTTTCATTATTGACTCTAGTGGCTTGTGGTCGGACTCAACGATCACTTGTCGACCATACAGGTACTGGTGGAACCTCTTACATCCAAAAAGCACTGCATAGAGTTCCTTCTCGATTTGTGCGTAGTTCTGTTCAGTCTCATTTAAGGCCTTGGAAGCATATGTGACTGGTTTCTCTGCTTGGAGTAAGACAGCTCCTAAGCCACATTTGGATGCGTCCACTTGAAGTTTCACATCTTTGGTGTGGTCAAAGTAAGTGAGAACTGGTCCGGGTTCTTGTGTGAGGAGGTCTTTCACTTTACGGAATGCCACATCGAGGTTTGAATCCCAAACAAACTTGTTGTCCTCTTTCAATAGCTGTCGGAGCGGGTCTGTGGCTTCTGAAAGCTTGGGGGCAAATCTGGAGAGATAAGTGACCATGCCCAATATGGTCTCCAACTCTGCTTTGTTGTGTGGGGGAGCCATTTCTTTAATGGCCTTGATCTTGTTAAGGTCAGGCCTAATGCCTTCTGTTGTCAGCCTGTGTCCAAAATGATGCTTTTCTCTTTGTTAAGCTTTATGCCTCTCTCTCTCGTTCTCTCCAGCACGGCTCGTAGATTGACATTGTGCTCCTGCTTGGTGCGGCCGTACACAAGAATGTCATCCATGATAGCGGCAACACCAGCAAGTCCCTCATATGCCTCATCCGCTCTTCTCTGAAATTCATCCTGGGCTGAATTGAACCGGTATCTGCCATGGACAGTATTGGAAGTGGTGAGCATGCATGACTCATGGCTGAGCTTTATCGTCCAGTACCCCGACCTGGCATCTAGAACACTGAAGAACTAGGCACCGGCTAGTCTTGGTGTGATGTCATCCAGGGTGGGGAGCAGATAGTGGGGCCTTTGAATGGCTTTGTTCAATGCGTGAGGGTCTAGACACACTCGAAGCTTCCCTGTCTTTGGCTTTTCCACCACAACCAGTGCATTTACCCACTCTGTAGGCTCTGTGACCCTCTGAATGATGTTCATTTTTTCCATTTCTTTTAGCTCATCTTTGAGGCGGCTGCGCAGGGCAAATGGGATGCGGCGAGGTGGGCACACCACTGGTGTTACGGATGGCTTGAGACGTAGTGTGCACTCTCCAGGAAATAGCCCAATGCCTTCGAACACGTCAGCAAACTCATCTGTGATACCAGTGCCTGATTGCGCATTAAGCATGTGCACTAATTTAACCATGTTCAAATCTAAGCATGCTCGCAGGCCTAACACGGGAGGTGCATTGTTCGAAATTATAATATCAAAGTCCAGCTGCACTATTTCTTCTTTGTACCTGCATGTGAGCTTGCAGGAACCTTTTACTGAGAGTCTTTGTCCACCATATCCTGAGATGTGACAATCTGGTGGACTCAATACGACTTTCCCGAAAATTTTGTGGAATTTATCTGCTGGAATTATGTTGGCCTGTGCACCTGTATCTATCTTGAACTTTAATTTGTGTCTCTTTTCCTCTAATTCCACCTCTGCAAAAGCCTGTTCTCTAGCTGTGTTTTCATTCAGCTTTGAGATGGTGTTAATAAACAGTTCGTCTTGTGACTGCTCTGCGCTTTCTGAAATGGCATGTACTTTCTTAGCCTTAAATTTCCTATGTGTTTGAGTCCTGCACATCTTAGCGAAGTGGTTTGGCTTTTTACATTTATTACAGAGACGTCCTTTTGCTGGGCAGTCCTCTTGTCGTCCGTGTTCTCCTCCGCATGCAGCGCATTCTTTGTTCCATGAAGCATTTTTGTTGTCATTCCCGCTTTTATGTCCATAGCGTGTGTGTTCTGACTTGAACGGTTTCCTGCTGACTGCATGAGCCGACTGACTAGCAGAGTTAACATTAACTGTGGGGCTAATCATTGTCTTCAACTGCTGTTGAGACAGCTCAAATGTTCGTGCAACATCAATTGCGTTCTCCAACGTTAATGTCGGACCATGACAAAGGAGCTTTTCACAAACTTTCTTCACAAAATTCCGTTATAAACGGGTCTACACCTTCACTTTCCCCTTGCGTTTTCTGGTGAAATTTATAGCGTGCAAAAATGGGATTAGCTTTAGGTTTCACATAGGCTTCAAATCTGTTGTAGTAGGTTTTCAAAACCTTACCCTCAGCCTCGGTGAGTGTCCAAGTGCTGTATGTACCCCTGCCTTGTTCACCAATCCATAACAGCAGATAGCTACACTTCTCCTCCTCTTTTTTGGAACGTATCGGTCCCGTGAACATGAGCTCGGCATGCTGTCGAAACTTCTTCCATGCGTCGGGAAGGTTAGACGAATTCCAGTCCATTCGTGGCGTGGGGACACCAGCGTGTTCTATCTTTCTGTCGTCAGGTTGATGTATAACACTAGGCTATCTGACACCATGTAATATTCTCTGTTGGTGACAGTAAAAATGTCTTAAACTAAACAGACTGCTCAGAGCTCAAGACTTGTGCGTTTAAAGGCACTGCCATCTTTATTTCAACAACCGTCCACACGGTGGCGCACCACTTGTCAATCAACATTTGCAGGATATTACAGTAAGTTCACAATAACTATAGGGTATGAGGGCTGTGAAATACTGTTTTGTCTTTTCGAAAGGATTCCTGTACTGTGGGGTGTTGCTATAGGCCTACTACTTACCTTCCAGGGATATACAGCATTATTTCCTTGTAATAACCATGAAATAAAGAAGGTATTTTTAGCGAAATTACATAGTATCAGGGCTGTAAAAGGTAGAATAACCTATTTCCAATCAATTTCTTAGTTATTACATATGATATCCTGTGTGAAAATACAAAGTGATGCACCCCCCCCCCCCCCCTTCCAACAAATAGACCAAACCCTTTTATTACCTTTTAAAACACATCCACTAAATATTCTATAAGTATGCATCTAGAGTACTTGCTATTCACTGGTTGTATACTTGTATGTATATTTGTTAAATGTTTCTGATTCCGATTCTGAATAGCCATAATATGGATGTGTCTTAAGAGGTAATAAAAGTGAAAATTATGTAGTCCAGGTTTTTGTGTATTCATCACTTTGTATATTCACAATGCTGAATATCCCAGGAAGGTAAGGAGTATATAAACAACTCCCCACAGTACAGAAATTCTTTTGAAAAAACAAAACAGTATTTTACAGCCCTGATACCATATAGTTACTGTGAACTTACCTTATTTATTTCATCATAAAAAACAGATAACATGTCATATTTTACAGCCCCCTCAAACTAACTACTACAAAAACTTGTCCACTGTGTAATTGTGCCATGACAATTAGAAGTTACTATGTAATTTAGTCTTTTTGTTTTATCTAATGTAAATAAGGGTAAAGTGTTAAACAGAGGTGTACCTATAACAATTTTAAAGACAAATGATAGTTTGGGTTTTTTTTCATCCTAGGGAAGGCATAACAGAAAATAATTGAGAAGCACTGCCGTAATGTAAAGTGTAACCAGAGAACTATGTATGGCGGAGAAGCACTTAAGAGCCCTTCGCCATCGGTGCAGTAACATCCTGGGGGGGAGGATTTTTCAGGAGTGAGGATGTTACTGCACCGACTGCGAAGGGCTCCCAAGTGTTTCTCTTAGGTGCTTATTCGACTGTTCATTTTACTATTTGAATAACTTAACTGTACTTTGCTTTTATTTTGTACAGCACACTGAATTTTTTTGTGTATGAAATGCGCTATATATATAAAATTGCTTGCCCTCCATTTCAGAGTGCTTTATTAATGTTTAAGTACAGGAAGTACACTACAAAATACAGTGTTTCATTAGCAGTGATGGGCAGTAACGCGTTCCAGTAATTGGATTATTTTTTCAGTAACAGAGTAATCTAACAGCGTTACATTTTAGAATGCAGTAATGAGATTACAGTTACTACCCGACTAAAGGCCCGTCCACACCAAAGCGAAATGCGAAATTCGCTGCGGAAATGCGAAAAGTTAAAAGTGTCCACACCAGCGGAGCGATTTTTTTTGTTTTCTGTGCTTTTTTCGCTGTTATTAGCACGAGAAATAAAGTCTCATTCATTTGCGAAGATGGAGTCATCCAGTGATGAAGACATTGCCGTGATTGGTTTAGTATTAGGTAAAAGAAAAAGAAGGTTTTGGGTCCACCCGTTGTTAGAGCGGAGGCAACAACAGGGTGAGTTTCATCACCTTATACAGGAGCTGAAATTGTACCATGACCGGTTCCAACAGTATTTTAGGATGAGTGCGGCGCAGTTTGAGGCACTTCTCGTCATTCTTGCTCCTCAACTGAGAAGACAGGTTACCAATTACAGGGTGCCCATCGACCCGGAACAACACCTTGCAGTGTGTTTGAGGTAAGGAATTTCTTTATTCACCGTCTTCCTGTAGCTCAGATTTTTTAATAAACGCTTACCTGTGCGGTCTGTGATGTGTGTCCTGTTGATGATTTGGCTGATCGTGTCTGCATTATTTTATTCTTAAGTCTCAGTACGTTTCAACGTTTGATTACTTGTAAATTGCTACTCCAGTAAAGACGAGGGAGATTTTAAACACAAAATGCACTGGGCTAAATTATATAGCATTTAGCCTAGATCTAGCCTGCCTCACAACACAACATAGCAGCCTCCTGCAAACTTCATAGGCTATTGGATACAGCAGGAGAACAATTTAGACTAGATCGCAAGACATTTAATATAACACTTTTAGTAAAACACTGATTTCCAATAGGCCTACTTATAGCCTACTCAGTTTCATGCCACAACATCCCATCACAATTTTTGACAGGCAGAGCCTATAGAACGCACTAGTGGTAACAAAAAAAAGTGTCACATTTCTCTGTCGCTCAGGTATCATGCAAGCAGAATCAAGCTTCCACAAGTTCTAATGCAATTCCATTGCCTTTTATTACTTATGTATTGGTCTTGTACATGTAGGCTATGTCATAAAAAAATTTTTTCTTCTTCAGATTCCTTAGTACTGGGGATTCATTCACCTCCATCGCCTCAAGTTTCAGACTGGGAAAGTCAACAGTGGCAGACATTGTAAAGGAGGTCTGTGAACTAATCTGGTCCTTGTTGGTGAACCAGTACATGCCTGCACACACAGGGGAGTTATGGAGGAAGGTTGCAGCAGGATTTCAAAGGCATCGTAATTTTCCAAATTGTATTGGGGCACTGGATGGGAAACATGTAATTCAAAAACCAGCTGGATCAGGCTCATTATTTTTTAATTATAAAGGCACATTTCAATTGTTTTGCTGGCCCTGGTTGATGCCAATTACAAGTTTATCGCAGTGGATGTTTGCCTGAAGACAAACGCATTTTTAATTACCGCCTTTCCAGCGCCCGACGCATGGTGGAGAATGATTTTGGTATTCTTACGCAGATATGGCGTGTTTACCAGCGGCGAATTTAGCTGGAACCTGATACAGTGGATAAGGAAAGCTTATTGAGTGTAGTCAGTTATTCAGGGGATAAAGCGAAAAAAAACTGTAATCTTA
>JAGFZM010006619.1:0-10623 GCA_017657215.1 Limnothrissa miodon | reverse complement strand
AACTCAAGACAGTCAGGACTGACTGACAAGGCAGTCAGATCGCTAACGCGCTTCACCGAGACCAGAGCGAGCAGAAGCGCAGTCTTAAGGGAAAGCATCTTTAGACTGCCACTCGACAGAGGGTCAAAGGGCGTAAGGGCCAGTCCGCGTAGGACAGTGGCCAGGTCCCAAGTAGGGACCGAAGGAGTGGAAGAGGGGCGAAGCCGCCTGACGCCCTTCATGAAGCGCGACGCAAGGGGGTGAGCGCCTGGGGAAACGCCAGCATAGCCAACATGGCATGCTGAAATAGCTGCGAGGTACACCTTCAAAGTAGAGGGTGTACGACCCTGATCAAACAGGTGTTGCAGAAAAGCAAGCACCTCGCCAATAGGGCAGACTAGAGGATCACAGCCTCTGTCTCTGCACCACGTGCTGAATACACGCCACTTCAGTGTATACAACGACCTAGTGGATGTAGCTCTAGCAGCCTGAACAGTCTCTATAACTGCGCCTGACAGGCCGCTCTCTAGGAGACGCGCCCGTTCAGGGGCCAAGCCGTGAGTCTCCATGCTTCCGGCTTGGGGTGCCACAGCGACCCGTGAGCCTGTGATAGGAGATCCCTCCTCAGAGGGAGGGTCCACGGCTGGCCGTCCAACAGTGAGACCAGATCTGAGAACCAGCACTGAGATGGCCAATTGGGGGCGATCAGAATCACCCTGTGAGCCCCCGCTCTGATCCTGGCCAATACCTGACGCATCAGAGGAAGGGGGGGAAGCCGTAGAGCAGACCGCGTGGCCACGGATGCGCCAGCGCTGCTGACCCAAGCGGCGCATCTCGCTCCAGCGAAAACCACGCTGGACAGTGAGTGTTCTCTCTCGAGGCGAAAAGATCGACTCGTGCCCGCCCGAAGCGGGACCAGAGGCTGTGCACCACGGCTGGGCAGAGGCGCCAGTCGGTTGGACGCGGAACACCCCTGGAGAGGAGGTCCGTACCTGTGTTGCGTACACCTGGCAAGTGCGCCGCCCTGATCGACAGGAAGTGTCGGGAGGGCTGAGTACTCGTAAGCACTGCCCTCGAAAGCGAAGCGTAGAAAACGCCTGTGCTTGGGGACTATACCTATGTGAAAATAGGTGTCCTGAAGGTCTATGATGACCATGTAATCCCCCTGGCGGACTGACTCTGCCACCATGCGCCCCGTGAGCATGCAAAAGGTGAGAGGTTTGAGCGAGGCATTGAGCGCTCTGAGGACTAGAATAGGGCGAAAAGCGCCCGACTTCTTGGGCACAAGGAAGTACGTACTGTAACGACCTGCGCGCGCGAGCGTCGGATCTACGCGTTGAATAGCGCCCTTTCTCAAGAGATCGCAAAGCTCTTGTCTGAGAGCAGGGGCCCTGGAGGGGGGCACCACTGACTCCATGACACCTCTGAAGGGCGGGGGTGGCCACCTGAACTACAGTTGATAGCCCTTCAACACTGTTGAAAGAACCCAACGTGACGTTGTGCACATCGCCCAATTCTGCCTGAGCAGAGCGGCGGAATGAGGAGGCAGCAAGGACAAACGAAGTGCTATGCTGCCTCCGAGTGGCACTGGGGGGGGCCAAGGTCAAAGACTGAGGCTGTCCGCGAAGCTGAAGAGCGTCCGACTGACAGGCTAGAGACCCGACGTAGCGTGGGGGCTGAGGGCAAGTAAGCCGTGTGTGAGACCGCTGGGCGCTCACGCATGGCTGACGAGCCGTGCACATCACTCGCGACGGCCCGTGGGGCGTCCGACCTGGCGTGCACGTCAGCGAAATCCGATGTCGGTGAGCTGCGCACTTCACCTGCGACGCCCCGTGGGGCGGCCGACCTGGAGCGCGTGTCAGCGACGTTTGTAGTCGGTGAGCCGCGCACTTCACCTGCGACGCCCCGTAGGGCGGCCTACCCGGAGTGCGCGTCAGTGACGACCTCGAAGAGGGGGGAGAAGTTTCCTGTCTGGCCAAGGGCAGGCGTGTCAGACTGGGCAGACAGTTCTGCTCGTATCTGGGCGATAAATCGACCGACAGAAGCGGCGAGAGAGGACGGGGAGGGCTTCTCGACCGTGAACGACTCCGAAGCGTCGCATGCCCACTGCTCGGAGGCGAGAGAGACAGAGGACGCGGAGACCGTGACATCAGTCGAGGCGTGATCTCACATGAGGCGCATAGCGCGGGGCGTGTGTAAGCTGAACGTGCGGTGGAGACCGCATCGGTGCCCCAGTGCGCGACAGCGCTGACAGAACAGAGAGCGTCCTCCGGCCTGGGCCGGGGCTCATTGTGAAACATTGCCACAGAGGGGCGATAGTGTGCGTGCGGAGTGCTTGTGGACAAGGCAAACTCAGCGCCCCGTAAGGGGGTGAGATCAGAGAGGACCGCCGAAGCGGGGGGGAACGCTCCGAGCTGGGGACTGCAGAGCGGAGACCCGTGCCTCCTTGAGCACTCAGAGGCATAGCAGTCAATGGATGGTGATCGCATGACATGCTCTGCCGCGCACATGCGATCATATCAGGATCGCTGTGGCCTCTTGCGCCGCTTCTGGCTGGTTGGACGGTTGGCGGGAGCCGCGCGCCCGCGTGAGCACGGGCTGCAGGGCCTGAGCCACCGACTTCGTCTTCTCTAAGCGATCGCGCTGTAGTTCCAGTGCCTGGCCAAACAGAGCATCAGCGGAGATGGGAGCGTGGACGAAAGGTTCAGCCAGAGGTTCCTGTCTAGGACGACCAAGAGCCAAGGGAGCGCCCGTCGGCTTTAATGGCCGCCCTGATGGCCAGCGAGGTGAGAGCGGTAGCTCTGCGCAGCTGATGGAGGGTTAAGTCCGACGGCTGCGCTGAGAGGTCTGCCACCAGCTCCTCAGACAGAGAAGAGAGGAGAAAGGCGGTGTTCATCGCCCTTATCGCCTGGCCTGTACAGATAAAGGCCTTGGAGGCGAGCTTCTCCGTGCGCTGACACGGCTTGGAGGGAAGCTCGGGAGGCGATGTCCAGGTGGTGGCAGAGGCTGGTGCAAAACAACCAGCGACCGCATCTTCAACGCGAGGAAGCTGCATGAGGCCACTGGCGCCCGCTCCGTCCATCGCGTAAAATGCCGCGTGCCCCTGGATAGGGGCAATGGCGGTGTAGGGAGCCTCCCATGAGGCCTGCGCATCGGTCACAACCGTGGGGTGAGCAGGGAGTGGGAGAGCATCCGGAGAAGGGAGCGGGCCGGAGAAGGGGTCGAAGCGCTGAGGCGGAGGCAGGCCTAGCCTGCTAGCCGCCTGTGTAGCCAACGAAGCCAGCTCAGAAGCTAACTGGGCGGCGTGGGTCTTCAACACAGGTGGCAAATCTTCCACGGTGGCGCAACCTTTAGCGGAGAGGAAGGAAGCGAGCTCCTCCTCGTCCACAGCTTCAATGACTGGGTCATCCTCGTCGCCCTGAGGCGGCGTAGTAGCCGCGCGGGCAAAGGCAGCGCCGATGGAGCTAGCAGGGGTAGCCTGGTGGGCCGCGGTTAGCTGGCTAGCTGGCTAGCTGGTAGCTGACTAGCCGCTGAGAAGCTAACCGACGGCCGAATAGCCACTGAAGACCTTTGAAAAAAGCTTTTGTGGTGGGCTTTCAAAAAAGCCGTTGGTTTTTAGAAATATTTGCGAAAGCAAACGAAAGGCGACTCAGAAACACATGCAGTAGGCGAGGTGAAAGAGGCAAAGAGAGCCTGAAGCGTAAGCGCAGTCAATATATAGACTTTCTGACGTCACACAGGGCTGTCTAAGTAGTTGCCTGCGCGCGTCAGAGCGCTTACTGCCCTTTTTTCAAAGGGTTGGTTAAAATTTACTTCAGAAAAAGTAGGAGATGATAGGCATCATCCACTCATACGTTTCGGCTTCGAAACGAAAGAGAACATATTACTTTTGGTTTCTTGTGTAGATCAGTCTGTCTGTGTGTGTGTGTTTGAGTAGAGTAGCCAGTAAGCTTTACAGTACTTCTGAGTTTGAGGCTATTATTCAACTTTTCTGCCACTCCTGTCTTTTATTAGCCTGTGTGTGTGTGTGTGTGTGTATTTTACTACCTGGACAAAAGCAGAGGTAGGAGTACATCCAGACCCGCTGTGCATAAATACCCCCTTTATGGAGAACAGCAATGATTGCTATAACTTTACCCCATTAAATACATGCGCACACACACACACAAACACTGAATTTCGTATCCTAATTTGCTCCAATTGGCCCTCATAGTCACAGATCCCCTTACTAAAGAGAAAAAGACAGGACAGAGTGCCATTAACAGAGAGATGTTCAGTACATGGGAAGACAGAATGAAAAAGCGTAGTGTCAGAAAAAAGGGTCAAGATCATAAATGGTTGTTATTAAATTCTATGAACTGGCACTAGCTGAATAGAGGTTTTGAAAATCATATGTTTTCTTAGACTTACAGTATGTCAGCCAAGTAAGAACAGTATGTGTGTGTGTTTGTGTGAGTTTTTATATGCATGGATGTAGGAGAGATGGTATTTGGTTGTGTGTGCATGTGTGTGTGTGTGTGTGTGTGTGTGTGATCCCAATAAGCCAAAGGGGAAATGCAAGGCATCAAATCAATAATAGTGTCCCCACTAACCAAAATATTTAGATTGGTGCAGCTTGGTTTTCTGAAACACAATCACATGTGAGCCATGGGAAGAGAATATGGGAAAAATAAATGAAAGGGCAAGGAAAGAAGAGAATGAAAAAAGGATGGGATGGTTCCAGACTTGAATTAGCATAATGTCCGCTTTGTAAGAGCATAATGGAGGCTGACAATCTTGTAATAAACATTTGTGAATCCCACATAAACAAACTCTTAACAGCTCGTGTCAACAAGCGCAAACAAAACAAACTTGCCATCAGTGCCATGTCAGTGATGGTATGTCATGTGACTTACCCCCAAATACGGTTACATGACAAGCCACACAACAGTCAATGAGCTGTTTTGATTAACGCTAGGAATTACGGATGAAGGAAGCGCTTTTCAGGTGAGTTGAAAGCAGGACGATTCTACTTGACCCTAACAAGAGACCTAGACACTGGAGACCTTTCCTGAATTAGGGAGACAGTGGGTAAATAAACAAAGGCATACTCTTCCTGTATTTTTTTCCTTTTTCTGCACACCAAACCCTCCTATCTGAAGGCCTCACAGGTGGCATATGGAAAGTTCAGCCTTTCAAAATGCCCTCTCTCCGAAGATGGTTGAACTAGTGGCTAAGCAGGGAGGACACGCAAAGCTTTTCACACTTCTGGATTTCAATGCAGCAGGGGTGGGAAGATCACAATGTTGATAGCAGCTCTGAGATCATGTTCAAGTTCATGATGAGGAGAGAACATTTCCATGATAGTTCAACTGATCTAAGGTCCTTGTTAACTATTTTGGGCAAAACAGGGACATTAGAGATGTCTATTGAACAGTATGTGTGTGTGTGTGTGTGTGTGTAGTTTTCAGTGAATGTGTCTGTTGAGTATGAGATGGACGTGAAACATGTAAAGGCAGGCGGCCTTGTTCATAGCCGACAGCACAGGCAAAGTGTGTGTGCGTGTGTGTGCGCACGCATGTGTGTGTTTGATGAGGGGGAGGGCTGAGAGACGTGATTAATCGGGTTTTACTGCAATAAAACAATAAACATGGCCGCCCTTGATGGAGCAGTCAGCCTTCCAGGCAGCCAAGTGTTTGAAATGTTCTGATTTCAACATACCCTGCACCATATGTGTGCATGTTAGTTCTCTTTCTCTCTCTTTCTCTCACACACACTCATACACACACACACACACACACAAATTCACATTTTCTCACATTTTTTGTCTCTTTTAACTACTTTTCCTCCATAGAATATCCATCCTCTGTTCTCTCTATTTCTCTCTCTCTCTCTTTCGTGACTTTTTGTTATTTTAACCTGAAGGCTGTTAAGGTAGATTCATGCTGTCATGCAGTGAAATAGATCAGTACAGCAGAGGGAGTGTGTCAGACACTGAAAGGCACATACACACACACACACACACACGTATGTCTCTTTTTAGCTCATGTAAAAGGGCTCGCAGGCCTGAGCTCTGGTTGGCTTTGATTTGTCAGGATCACAAAGGCGTGCAGGCAGGCCTGTTTGAGCGCCATCTAAAGAGCTTCCAGATGGACGGCTGAGGTCCCTGAGAAAGGGACTCCTTGTTTTCGGAGCAAGGCTCACAGCCAGCTCTCGTTAGGCCCTTTGGCCTGACGAGGCGTTAAGTCAGGGTGTGTGTGTGTGATTATATGTGTGTTGAGTGTGTGTGTGTGTGTGTATGTGTTGAGTGTGGGTTTGAGCAGGGAATCAAAGTAGGAGCTGTAGGAGCTTCACATATCAGACAATTTGTTAGATGTATCCTTTAAAAGTCGAGAAATGCTTGCGCAACACGGTGTGAATGAAAGAAAGTTTCATTTGCACATTTTCAGACAGAAAGGATGGGAAAGCTAAGCAGTTTCCACAGTATAAATTGGTCCCTTTTGGGTCGGTTGACTATTGACTGTAGCTTATTCAAGGCCAATGGCAGTTCCTCAAGCTGCCTGTGGAACATGTTCTTTGGAGATTGCAGTGGGAGACTGGAGAAAGATTGTTGGTATTGGATGATTGGAGATTATGTTGGATTAGATTAGATTTGATTAGATTATTGGCATCCAATTCCATTCATTTGTTGGAAATATAGAGTTACATGTAGTACTCTTACTGCTGGCTAAAGGACAAATAGACGCCCTTATATGATCCCAATAAACCTACCTAGGCAACTCACCTTGATCGGCTAGCTTTCTGCCCCCTGAATAGACTATGAAAAACCTTGGTCTCGAACACGGGCTGTAATACTCAAATTAACACTTAACCTAACCTAAACACGACAAACCACGGCCAACCAATGGACAATAAAGTTGGTAGAGGACGCGCATAAACTCCCACCCCATCTTGTTGCTGATTGGTTTGTCGTTGTTTGTTATGTTTAAGTGCACATCCCCCTAACGCTAGCGTTTGTTTGAATACACCACTCAGGTTTGAGTTATTACAGCCCCTGTATTGTCATTCGAGACCGGGTTTTTTCATAGTGCATTCAGGGGGCAGGGAGCTAGCTGATCAAGATGAGATGCCTACGATTTGAGATAAAAATAAAAGCGCACTAAAACCCTGCAACATCTCATAGAGTACCTTTAAGTGTACATGTCTTAACGAAATTCACTGCATGTAGCTGAGCTTGACCTCTCCCTGAATCTTCCTTTAGGGTCTACCATTTTCTCAGGCAGACTGATTTATAAACACTCATCTTCAAACACCAGCCAGTCAGGTGTTATCAAGTACTACACACACACACACAAACACACACACACACACACTCAAAGAGATGGTTCTCTGACCTCTTTGAGGGTCTGACCCAGAGCTATGTGTTAGTCAGTGTGCAGTGTGCAAAATACTATGATAGACGATCTGCCCGTGTGCTCAGCCCACTCATAATCATTCACACACACACACACAAACTCACACTCACACACAGACACACAGACATGCAGTCACCTCATTTATTAGGCTGAAGACGTCACAGAGCTTTATGATTCAGTCAAAGGGGTCATACTATGCCACTGTCTGATCTACAGACTACAAACTAAGCTTTCTGCATAGTCTGTCCATAATACAATAACTTGAGGCCCAAATGAACCTGGGCACAATATGAGTTGTAAGCACAACGGGCACACAGCACTGGCTGCTTTACTGAATGGAAATCTGGCTTTGGGGATTACAAAACAGTCTGCAACTGTATGTTGGAACTATGGAAGATAAGGTACAGTGATATGTTCACTTGTTCGACTAGTTTTCCATGTTTTTAACACAATAATCCCTGGAAATCCTTACAAACAATGAGGACATGAAAGTCTGTGTGTGTGTGTGTGTGTGTGTGTGTGTGTGCATGCAGAGGGATCAACGTGTGATATAGGATTGCCCCACAGGTGCTGTTCGTCCTGCCCTGACCTCATGAACTCCTTGGTCACACTTTTCGCTTTCCTCCTCCTCACCATTTTTCTGTCTTCCTTCTATCTGTGGGCTGTAAATCTGTGCCCATAAACTCTCTCTTTCCTTCTCTCTCCCTCCCTCCCATTGTCTCAGAGAGAGGCACAGTGACTCAAGACCCCCAGGAGAGAATTGTGGGTAATCCACAATGCATGGACAGGCTCAGGGGGTAAGAGGTCTGGACCTTATCACACTCACAACCTTGAAGGAAAAAAATACACACACACACACACACGTGTCTCATGCCTCACCAACCCACTACACCAACAGGCTAAGCTTCTCAGACATCCATTTACACACACAAACACACTCACACACACAGACAGAAAATGGAAAGCACAGCTGGAGCATATCAGCACTTGGACACCCTCTCTTAAGCCTAGTGAGCTGTTCTCACACTCTGGCTTAGCGGGCTGTTAGTGGTGAGGGCTGTGGAGCAACACTCCTTTTTATTGTGCCGATCTTATCAGGGGCCGCTAGGCAGCCCAGAGCCAGCACGCATACCAGCAGATTGTAGCCATTGTTGCTATCGCAAGACTTTGATTTACAGGACCAGAGTCCCGTAGCCAAAAGCCACCAGCAGCTGTAATCGAAGGTGACGTTTATACACACACACACACACACACACACATGACACATCAAACCTGAATATATACTTTACAAAACACATGTGCGCACACACAGACAGACGCACATACACTCACACAATGGCATGGAAATTTCACGTTTTTATTGTGGCCAGATTATGTACTGTAAACAGGATGTGGTTTCGAGTGGGCAGGGGAGAGGGAGGCAGTGGTGTGTTCACATGTGTGTGTGTGTGTGTGTGTGTGTGTGTTGGGAGCAGAAGGAGTTTGGCTCAGCTGTTCAGTGACTCAGTAAAAATCACAGAGAACAATGAATACCTGGACATCATCCTTCTAAATATAGTCACACGTCTAAATTTCGTTGACACTGTGTGTGTAGAACTTCACACAATTGTGGTTAGAAGAATTCTTATATATGTTGTCCTTGTGTGGGTGGTGCATTGTGTCATTTTAGGTAGAATTTGTGTGTGTGTGTGTGTGTGTGTCTGTGTGTGTGTTTGTGTTGTGTTCCCTTGCACCCCCATTAGATCAGTGTATGTGTTGGCTAAGCCCTGTTGTTAACTCTATGGTCAGCTTTATGTTATCTTGGTTGTGCTTGTTATTGTTTTCTTTTGTGTGGAATTGTACCTGTGTGTGTTTGTGTGTGTGTGAGCATTTTCCCGTAAATATCCTGTCAACCTGTTCCAGTGGGTTTGCGCTGGCCTGCCTGTGTCTACTCATGTGGCCTGCTTGGTGTGTTGTGTGTGTGTGTGTGTTTGTGGTCTAAGCTCTGCCTGAAAGATAGCTCCAAACAAACTTGCGGTCGCCCTCAAAGAATGGAGCAATTTCCTGGGACGCACTGGGATAAACTCTGGAACAAGTCTGGACTAGAGAGGGAAACACAAAGAGAGGGAGAGAAAGAGAGAGAGAGAGAGAGAATTATATTTTTTTCTTTGCTTTTCTCTCAATCTTTCTGCTTTTTTTCTAGTTATTTCCTTCTCTCCCACCAACCCCTTCCAGCCATAAATGATATTTTCTTTCTCTCTCTGTCCTTCCTGCTCTCCCCCACCACCCTGGGGAAGAAATGATTTACAACACCGCTGGATGAGATGCCTTCTTTTGACAGACAAAATTTTGGAGTTCTAATGTTAACCAAGATGAGCTGAACCGATGCGATGCGTCCCGTAAAGAGAGTTGCGTAAGAGTGAATGAGACTATGGCCACAGATAGCATCATAATGTGTCCAGGCCTTGGGCTTGACTCAGTGGCTTTACTATAAAAGGCCTTTGTGATTCCAGACTCTGGGCCGGGTGCTATTTTGTCTGAGTCGTCTGGGCAGAGGCTTTCAAAGCCTTCCTTACTCATGGCAAGAAGTTGAACAACAACAGGATTTTAGGTCAAAGATCAGAACACACACACACACACACACAGCTAATACACACAATCTAACCATGGCCACAAATGCAAGCTCACATTGCTTGTACACACAAACTAACCATGGCCGCACACACACACACTCAACTATGTCACATTTACTCCCTCACATATACTGCCTCCCTCTCTCTATTTCACACGCACACACGCACACACACACACACACAATGATCATTAATTAACACTCCATGAAGTGAATAATCCCCAACAGCTTACATTAAAGTAAGCCTAGTCTGCTTTCATCTGTGGGGCACGGGGCTATTTTGAGCTCGCCGTGGTACAAATGTTTTTTAAATCTTATTTGACTGCTGGCTTGATTTAAGCCCTTGGACTCTTATCTGGGAAACACACATATTTTCAACTTTGTTAAACAAAGAGCTCTTGTGTGTGTGCCGTAGACTGCCATTCACCATTGGAAGAGCAGCGCGAAGAAGAGGAGGTGGAGAAGAGGAGAGGAGGAGAGAGAGAAAACCTAAGGATGGAAAAGTGAAATAGCAGCTTTGGTGTAAGCAGAGGAAGACGCTGTCTACTCCAGGAGAGCAAACACCTGGCGGCTAGTAGATGGGTGTGCAGTGCACACACACACACACACACACACACACACACACACACACACACACAC